>JAPZEB010042314.1:0-11139 GCA_029783705.1 Chaetodon striatus
AACACCAGCTCTGCCAGACTAAAACCCAGGGACTCTTGAATCACCTCCCAAACAGCAAAAAGGAGATGGACAACCTCCTCCCAGTCCTTACTGGACTCCAGGCATTAAATGCAGAGCATAGACTTTAGAGTTTGATGGAAACGCTCGATCGCACCCTGTCTCTCTGGGTGATACGCACTTGAAAAACAGTGAGTAATGTCAAGTTGTTTCATCACTTGTGCAAAAATTCGCAACATGAAGTTGGATCCCTGATCAGTTTCTTTACTTTAGGCAATCCAAACAAAGAGAAAAACTTCACCAACGCTTTCACAACACATGAAGCTGTGATCTTGCGCATGGGAATGGCTTCAGGAAACCAAGTGGCGGAGCACATAATGGTCAAAAGGAACTTGTTCCCAGCTTTCGTGCGCTGAAAGGGACAAACACAGTCAACAATGACACGCTCAAATGGCTCAGCAACCAGTGGATTCAGATAAAGGGGGAATGCGGGAATGGTCTGATTTGGTTTACCAGAGACTTGGCAAACATTTTGCAGTACCACTGCACATCCCGCTTCACCCCTGGCCAGAAAAAACACCGCAGACATGATCACATGATTTGTTAACCCCTAAATGGCCAGCAAGCGGATTATCATGCACCAATTTAAGAATTTAATGGCGATGCGTTTTGCGATGCAATGCGTTTTTGGCATTACAATTTGTGTCACAACACCCCAATCATCCTGCGTGGACATGTGAGGCGGGGTCCACTTGCGCACGAGCACGCCGTCTTTCAAAAAGTAACCCAGTGTTCCCCCTACCATTATATTGGGGGGGCGCCCCTCGCCCCTCGCCCCTCCCTGGAGGGTCAGGTTACTTTTATTTTATTTTCTACATAGTGCCAGATCACATATCTTATTTACACCACAGCACGTCATTTCTGTCTCTACGTGGTCGCACCTTTACAATTCCCCTCTGCTCTCTGTATCGCCCACGGCAGAGTCTCGCCCCAGTGCGCACACAAACAGCATGCGCACACACAGACAAGTGCGCTCAAGCACAGGTGAGTGCACACCCACCAGCGGACAGGGAGCACGCGTCGGAAAATATGTAGCACCAACCAACAGAAAAGCAGACAAAAATATCTGCGTTTTTTAAATGCTCTCAGGGTGGTGAAGATGCTGACATTAGCTCTCTTGCGAGTAGCAGCTGGAGCAGCTCTCCTGCTCCAGGTCCTAGTAGAGACAAGAGCCCAAGTGATGCACGCCCTGCCCCTGACAAGGATCAACAATCTAGTTACCACCGAATGTCGGGTTTTGATCCAGCTTGGCTGTAAGAGGGGAAATACTCCTCCCTGCTGTACAAGACCGATCTTGGTAATTAAGTAAATGCATACATACGGATACATATGCATGCATAAATAAATAAATAAATAATTAGATAAAATACAGTACATAGAATGAATACGGGATTATTTTAGTTTTCTTTTTTGGTTTTAGAAACGTTCTGTCGAATATCTAGACAGCATAAACAGGCAGTTATGAGAGGAAACCAGACCCGGCCATTTATAGAGTCTGAGCATCACAAAGTAGCCTGTCAGTGCCAATCAAGTTTGACAGCAGGTAAAAATTGTTTATTTTATTATGATTTGATCAATAACATGATTGGCTCTTAAATGCTGATGATGCATATCATTTCAGGCAACACTGTCCTTGCAGCATTTGAGGCCACAGTTGTCCTGGAGCATGAGGCTGTGGTGGGGGCATTCAAATGCCTGTACTGGTTAATAAAGCATGAAATAACCCACCACACCAACTATCCAGCCTTGCTGCAACTAGCCAATCTTTTGGGCTGCACCTATTTTGACAAGCTCAATGTAAACTTCTTTTGTAACTGTTCACCTTTTTTTTTGTTTGTTTGTTTTGCCTTATATTACCGCTATATTGACAATGAATTGGATTTTTCTTGCATAAAATTAGATAAAGAATTCATATCAATTCATAGCAAGTGGTGTTGCTGGAACTAACTGTCCCCTGGGAAGACCAAATGGAAGAGGCACAGGAGAGAAAGAGAGCCAAATATGCTCCATTGGTCGCAGAGTGTCGGAGGCTGGGGTGGAAGGCCCGCTGCGAGCCTTTCAAAGTAGGCTGCAGGGGATTTGCAGGGCGATCTTTACACCGGGTCCTAGGACTCTTGGGAATCTGTGGGCAGCAGAGACGACGGGCCACCAAGAACATCTTGGAAGCTGCTGAAAAAGCTTCCCGGTGGCTCTGGATTAAGAGGGGTGATGAGGGGCGTAGTTAGCTACCTGGACACAGGTTGGGGAGTGATCACCCCGAGCCGGGTCGCCTGAAAGAGGGTGTCTGAAGTTAAGACCCGAAACACCCGATGAGGCCAGGTCCTTCACTGATGATGTGTCCAGGTTGCACCGTGAGGTGTATAGTATGACATATACTGCATTTAACTGTCAAGTGTCTTTGAATGTTAACCTTTCCAACATTGTTTTAGATTGGCAAAAGCACAAACTATAATAATTGATGAAATGCTGGAAATTCTGGCCGCTGTCATCAAGAAGCGGATTCAATAACACCTTACCCCCAGCCAAATCGTTGCCCAAAATGAAAGAAATCCCCTCTATGTGAAATTTCGGACTAACTCCAACCAGTACACGCCCCTTAACACACTCAGTGTCAAGGTAAATAGCATGCAAGGGAATACCCACAAACTGCACACCAAAACCACGGATCAAAACAGAGGATTGACCCGACAGCTGTAGCACCCCTTCCAGGATGACCGATTGTGAGGCTGAACTCTCTCTCAGAATGGTGACAGGATTTTGACAGGGAAACAAAACCTTTCATGATAAAAGGAGCATACACAAAACTTCTCACATACTGCGTGGTCGTCTGTGTGCCGTGTACTGTGCCATGTGCCATGCCTCTCTCGCCTCTACACTCCCTGTCGCTCTCATCTCCTCCTCCTCTCTCTACCTGAGCGCTGATTGCACTGAATGCGCAGCAGGCAGAAGGAGGAGGGAGACAAGGCCGACAAAGAGAGAGAGAACAGGCTGCTGCACATAACACTACAGTATTAGTAGTAGAGCACACGGTAGGATGAAAATCCTCCCTGAACAGAAAACGTACAAATGACAGACAACAGGAGGGAGCTCCGACAAGCTTTGAAATAAAACGTAGCAAGGTAAAACAGAGAACCAATAGTCAAGCCGAACGGCCCTTCTTGATTTCTGATATTATTTGCCAGAAACACAACTCTATCAACTTGATCGGGATCAAGCGCGGCTATCTTTTTATTTACAATGTTACCTGCCAACGAGAACATGCGCTCAGAGCGCACAGACATTCCTGGCACACACAGGTATTTACAGGCCAGCTTTGAGAGTTGCGGGTACCTGTTGCACACTGTGTCTCTCCACCAAAGCAGCAGGTTGCTGTCTGCAAAAAGAGGAGTCTCCTTCGTGTAGGCTTGCATCGCCAGGATGCCAATACCGCCACCTTTACCAAAGTCAATTGATTTATACAAGCCCCTAAACAGGCTCCCCATCGCACCCAGGGCAGCAGCTGTCTTTTCTCCCTCTTGTGTACAGTCACTGTCTGTCTCACTGTGCTTCATCTCTTGTGATAAGGTATCACTTACGAGATTTCTCTGTTCGGATGAAAGGTAGACTAAAGCGAGAGAGTCGGGGGTCCAGCAAGGCTGTTTAATTGAGAAGCATCCACTCGCTGCTCCCTTCACTGTAGCGCATTTTCAGATTGGCCACCACCCGGCCTATGAAAATAAAATAAATTCAGCCCACACACTATTTGAAAATGTAAAACTGCATTTACATCTGTAATTGTATTAGAGATATTAGTGGTTGTGAAAAATTAAAATAAAATAAAAGTCTCTCACTTCTTTGATGGCTGGTTTATGAGACACATCAGGAGTGCTCAGCTGAGATATCATGACATGCTGCAGGGGGAGGACAGCTGATGCTGTGGGGCAGGCATCAGTGGAGAGGGCCTGAGTTGCCACTTTGAACGGCTTCAGTGTGTCTTTTAGCTGCTCAACCATGGACCACTCAGAAGTGCTGAGTTCCAGATGAGACATCTTCTTCTCAGAAATGACGGCTGCCACTGCTGCTTGTTGTTCAGATGCACAGCATATCATGTCATGGGTGGTATTCCATCTGGTGACACAGTTGTTCATCAGTCTGTCTTTTTTCAATCCGAGGAGCTCCTGCTTTTCCTCCAGCAGGCAGGTGTTGGATAGAAACCTCCCAAAATGGGCTGCAGATTGCTTTAGTCTGGAGATTTTCTGATCTCAGAGATTTTTTTCTTATTATTTGAGACATGGGTTTCACATACTTCCGGCAGCTGCCGCTGCTTGAGGCAGCTACCACTCACCTGCCACGGCTTTGACTGACCTGCTGCGGCAACTACAGCTGTTTGTAGCAGCTGCTCCTCACTTGCCACAGGATGAAGTGACCGGGGGGCTGTTAGGATAGTTTTCGATAAAAGTGATTTCATCATTAAGACTTGGTACAGAAAAGAATGTAGCACAATCAGAGCACTAAATACTGTTTGAATTTATGGATGCCAAAATCAGAGGGGGACATGTACAGAAACAGCTGTTTGCTGTTCAGCATAAATAATTTTAATACAGTTTAAAGAAAAAAAAGAAAAAAGAAAAGAAATATCTATTGGTTGCCAGATTTTTGTGTGTATCCTGTCACGTTCAACAGTCACATTTGAAAAGTCATCTGTGGGCCTGTGTTAGGACATAAGTAGTCATAAATACAGTAGGACTATATGTACAAATAGCCCTGCCTTGAAGTCACTGAATTTTTTTAAACCTATACATGTTTGGTTAACATTTTTGAAAGAGAGAGGCGGCAGGAGATACGGAGCATCAAAGGCAAGGTAAGAAGGGCCTACTATAATAATTATTTGTCAGAAACGTACTTGAAAATGAAGGAAATAATTGATACATTCCAGTTACAATTATTTCAACATAATCCTTCCTGCTGGCACATTTTTGTTTGATTTGAAGCTCAAATATTTAAATTAGCTTCCAAACCTGGCAACCCCGCCAAGCGTCACCTGGATTATATCAAATGGGTGGTCCCTGTTTTTGTCAGAGCAGCATTTAGGACGTGGACCGACTGCTACCTGTCCTTGGCATTTAAAGCCCGATACATGTACTGTACGAAACGTAAGTAATGTCATTTCGTCACGTGTGTGATTATGTTTTGGGGAAAAGTGTTAATATGTGTCACAGCCTGCATTCTGCTTCCCTTCTCTCCCGCGCCCGGTCCTGGTAATTTTCCATTCACCTGCACCCTGCCAGCCAGCCACGCCCCCTCATCAAGCTAACTCCACTCACCTGTGCACCCAGCTGCTGCTCATCAGCTCTCCCTGTATTTAAGCAGCTGCTGCCGGTCCCTCGGGGCCAGATTGTTCTTCCACTTCATGCAAGATATTCCAGCAGTCACTTCGGCTTGATCCCCCGGCACAGACCCTGCCTGCCTCTGACCTGTCTACGTCGTCTGCTTCACGGTAAACTCACCAGCCTTCTGTCCCCGCCCACAAGTTCTGCCTCAGCATCTCTGGTTTCGATATATCTATCACACACACATTTTGTGAGCACATCCACTGAATGATGCTTCACATTGTCCCTCCTGGTGCCCATGGTGCCCCGGTCCCTCTATCTGATGTCTTACTTGAAATGCTACCAGAATCAACACAGACATCTTGTTGAGAATTATTAAATATTTCAAATGGTGTTGAGTGAAATGATGAGTTTGCAGTGTTATAAAAACATGTTCCATTTCTATTTTTAAAAAGAAAAAAAGAAAATCACAATTTCTTTTTTCAGAATTTAAATTAACAGTGGATTTGAACTTCTCACTCTGTGCCTCAGTGCTGTGTGCAGAGGTGCTACAATGACCCACCCCCCTCCCGACTGCCCCCACCCTCTCTGCGTGTTCAGTGCACTTGGGAAGACCTGAAACCGCCAAATAAAATGATTAGATTGCAATAGTGTTCCGTAAACATGGAGCCGACTTCAAAAATGCAGGCATCAAAATGAAGCCGGTTCAAGCAACTGAAACCGCATAAAAAGGCTGCAGTATATATTCAGCCAGGAGATGGCGTGCCACTAAAAACCAGAGCATACAGCTCAGAACCAGAGAAGAAGACGCGGAGCATGCAAAAAAAAGCTTGCGCGGTGTATACAAACAGGAGAAAAAGAAGATCCAGAAAAGGCACAACAAGAAGATGGCCAAAACTAATTCCCACAAACCAGGGAAAACAGAGACTTTGGTTTGGACTGACAACGAAGTCGAGCTGCTGCTTCGAGTCACGCTGGATTACAAAGCCACTAAACTTCAAGAAAACATTGATTGGGAGCCGTGTCGGTCTAAGTACACTGATATAATGGACTCGTTTGAGGCACAGTATCCAAAACAACCAACAGAGAAAGATTTCCAGCATGGCATTATCAACATTTCAAAATCTCAACACCAAATTGAAAAATATCCGCATGATGTACAGACAAGCAGTGGACACTGGGCGTCGGAGTGGCCAGGGACAAGTGGTTACTTATCTGTCCTACGGACAGTCATCGTGATTTATTTGTAAATTTCCAGTAATTATAATAATAAATTAAAGCTGCAAGCAGCGATGAACGGGCCCTCGCACCTTCACGCAACTTGGGAGCGCTGGCAGGATGCCTGCAAAAAAAAGTGTCTTCCTGCATGCAGTGCCTGCCTTTCAAATGCTTATTATAAAAAATGTCCATTTGTGTTAGGGCACTTAAAAATTTTTCAAACTCATTACCAATCACATTTTTATGATGACCTATAGGAACTCAAAGGAAACAACAACTTTGGGAGACACTACAGGGAAGTTATTTCCAGAGCTCCATTGGATAAGGATGGGGAGCCCAACCTTTATTAGTGTAAAGACCTCATGGAGCACATCGTCAAGTACCTGCTTCCCTATGTTGGACTATAGACCGGGATAATGCTAGGTTAGTTATATTTATTTAAGCAAGAAACCTGCTTACGGAGTTGCTAAAATATACTGAAATGTATTTTCTGCAAATAAAAACACAATATTTCAATACAAAGGTGACCTTGGACGGCACTGGACAACCATATGAGGACTGCTCCAAGAGATACAATGCCCTGAGAAACATTAAAAGACAAGTTATTGAAATTTATTAACTGTAACTGGAAATTTTTCATATACATGATATTGTATTTGACATCTAATTGAAAGGATTAATAAATCTGAATGTGTTATTCCTTTCTCAGAGCATAGAGAAGAAGACACAGGGCATTATGGAGAGGAGCCAATGGGACCTGAAACATATTTGTTTCCTTTCAGGCAGGCTCACCAGATTGGATGACTTTGTGCTGCGATACCAGCCTACCCATACTGCTCTGCTGAAGGAGTATGAAGACTCCAAACAGGTTCTTTGTAGAAAGGTCTGCACATTTTACTAATTAAGTCATAGATGTGATAGGCCAAACATTGAGCAGCTATGGTCAACTGTCACATGCTTGATACAATAATGTGTTAAAAAATCGATTAAAATGATTAACTTTTTATAAACAGCTGGTTATTCAGTACTGATAGAACAAAACATGACGATAACGTGGATATAAACCTAAAGAATTGTGAAATCCTGTATAAAATAACACACTCACATTCCAAAAACACCATTCAGACTGTATGACAACCTGCCTCAACAATGTTTGGATGGGTGTGATATTTGGCAAAATGCTAGCACTAAAATTTCTACAATCCTTATAATATTTGGTCTACAAACACAAGTGTTGTCTTGTGACACACGTGTTTTTTTTTTTCGCTCTCGCTCTCGCTCTCTCGGTCTGTGTCTGTGTCTGTGTCTGTCTGTCTGTCTGTCTGTCTGCCTCTGTATCTCTCTTTGTGTGTGCCTGTCTGTCTGTATAAACACCTGTTCTAAAAAGCAATTTAAATTTTCAGTGACTGCTTTCATCGTCAATACCTCTTACATCTTTCGGCAGAGCTTCAGAGTGGAGGAAGAAAAGTGGAAGGAACAGCGGCAGAAAAAGAGGGGAAGATACGTATCAGCAATCCACAAGTCATTCCCCTTCAAACAATCAGCCAAGAAGGCACAGGTGCATATAAAGCTGGCATATCTAACGAAGAGTTAAGAGTGAAGACTACAAAAATCCATCCAAAATAAATAAACAAATAAAGACATAAATAACTACATGAATTAAATTACACATTACCCAAAAAATGTTAAATTGCCAGTTTTGAAAAGAATCAACAAACTCTCATGATTTTGAAATAAAGTGATACTGTTGTTCACCAAATTTATCAAGGTGTAGCCTGCGGTCCACTATTGGCCCTCAGAACATTTATTGCAGCTCAAAGATGGGATATTAAATGAACCACGACTCTCGATAGCATATGTTTCATTCAGTGCTCCACTACTGCATTAAAACCTGCTACCCTATAGCAAGTATCTGTCAGGTTCCAAATCACAACTACTCGAAAGATACCAATTGCCGGGCACAGAAAATGCTCTGTCATCTATGCTTATATGCTGAGTTTGGTGGACAAATCAGGAGTCTGATGTGAAAGTGAGATGGTACAGCCACCACAGGTTCACGTTTTCATCTAGGGCTCTCAACCACATGCTGGCTCGCTAAATTGGCACGCAGTCAGAGGTTTTCAAAGTGGTTGTCGGGCCTCCGAAGGGGGGCTTGGACAATTTCAGGGGAGGCTCAGTGAATGGAAGTTAAACCAAATTACATTATTTATCCAAAGATCACTTCTGAATGTGTCTGATTTGATTACAGAGATACAGTTGTTTGGGGGTCATTTTACTGTTTTCCCACATTCACAGAGTCAGGTAATTAAATAAATAAAATAATCATGGTAATAATAATTAGGGTTGTGATTACACAGTGGCTTTCAGGGGAGCCCTGTTTTCCAGTGTGCACAGTTCCTAAAACATACCATGGACATACAGGTCAGCGCAGCCAATTTAAGGATGACTCTGAAAATCATGTTACTGTTTCAAAAATAAAGAAAGCATTCATTAATCAGAGCAAAAAACTAATTACCAAAATCAGCAGGGGCACACAAGCAACATTTTTCTGTTTCTTGTACACACAACTTCATGAATAATGGCCAAAACACACAAAAGGGAACACCATTAAATGAGCTGACTTACTGATATAATTTTTTCCCCAACACTGTCAATAGATTGATTCCTCCATGGCTGAGGGTCCCCCTGAAACACCAGCTAAGTCTTCCCAGGAGCCGGCGTCATCGCTGGAAGCACAAGCTGCCAACAGCCCACAACATCATGAAAAGAGCCTGACAATCGATCTGTCACAAAACATGGAAAAATGTGTTTGGAGGGCTGACCTCACCAACTTTCAGGTTGATGCTGTTGTCAATGCTGCTAACATCGAAATTAATCACTGTGGTGGCCTTGCACAAGCCCTGACTAAAGCAGGAGGACCACGTATTAAATAGGAGGGTGACCAATACATCAATCAGTTTGGTCCCTTGAAAACTGGTGACGCAATCATTACCGGTGCTGGCAACTTACCCTGTAAAAATATAATTCATGCAGTGGGCCCATGACTGCAGCAGACATTTCAAACAGGTAATTGCAGCTCCAACATCAACTTTTCACCTCATGTTCCAACAAATGTCCAAAACTCCAATGAAAAGTGACAGCCCTACTATTAATACCCAGACACCCTTTAGTTTCCAGAAAAAAAAAAGGGTACTAAAACAAAATATATCTGGTCCCTTCTCGAAAAATAAAATAGCACCTCCCCGAAAAATAATAATACGACCAGACTAACTTTCAGTAATGAATCAACCCAAGATACCTATTCCATAATTAGCAAAATTACCTTTACCAAAATTAATCAAATAAGTCCATTAGTTCCTTAGAAAATAAAATCAATCACTTACAGAACATGACCAAAAAACACCTTTCCACATAGAAATGAAATTACTTTACCCAAACTTTCCAATGGAATACCCAACCAAAAAAGGCACCCTTAAATTGGCTTTATCAAAATATTTTCACACAAAATGCAAGTTACGTAACCTCAGAAATATTACTCTTTTACATTCATAGGAAACTCCCAGAACTGTATCAGTATTAACAAAATATCACAACTCTGGACTTCGTCAAAGTCTCAAGTAACCTTACTTAACTCTGTAGTGGGCACGCATTCACGCACACACACAAAATAACAAACGTTTACTCTGGATTGATGGAAAGAATTTAGTTTTACCTATGATTGGTTTTTTTTGTTTGTTTGTTTGTTGTTTGTTCTTTTTGTTTTCTTTTGTAATTTTGGGGGATGTAGTTACCCTGGCCCACACTCCAGCATAGTGTGTGGCGGTAATGCACCGACTAAGTTGGTTGCCACCCGCCAATAAACTAAGTAGAAGAAGAAATAATAAACTGTGTGTTGCGCGAGTGCGGTGCGGCCGGTGAAATCCTCCTAAACAAAATGAAACACAACCAGTTTAACTCACGTCACTCCTGGAAAACAGTGGGTCCGATGAGAAGAAACCAGAGGACAGCAGCCACGTGGCAATCATTTCCATGGTGAAACGACACAGCGATGGCGACGATGTCCTGTCAGGAGGACACACAGCAGACGAACTCACGGCAGCACCGTCCTCTCAGGAAGCAGAGTCACACCCACGCTGTTTTCTTCAGTCAGCAACTCTATCCCACTAACTACTGATTAGCTGACACTCAGGCAGTCCTGTCCCAGGCGACACCAGCGTCCCCCATCTCCTAGCTAGCTTTAGCTGGTTTTAGCTAGCACAGACACTCGCTGTCCTGTCCCAGCGATCAGCAAATGGCGTCCTCTCTTCAGCGGCTCACCAACACAACTTGACGTTGCTCTTGCACAAACACAGTCACACACAGCACTCACTCCAGTCTACTGAGACTACAGGTGACACACACAGTCTGTTGGTGTTTCTCAATTGCAAGGATCCTGCAGAGGCAAGGTGAGAGTCCTCCCTAGCACCCAGTGAACACAATTGGAACAGGCTAACAAGTGTCCCCAGGTGTGCGTCATTAGCCCTCTTGGGACTGACGGGGTTTCAGGGTACTGTGG
>JAPZEB010042719.1:0-11123 GCA_029783705.1 Chaetodon striatus
ATCAATGCACAAAAGCATCATTAGTGACATTAACAATATCTAACAACACACACTATTCCTCTACCAGCATCTCCCTCCCCTCCACTCACACCTCACCTCCTGACATTTTCCTTATAGGTCAGTTACAGTTACATGATATAGTTTTATACAGTCCATGAAAGCAACAGTCATGTTTACAACAACAAAGTCACTATATAAACTCGATAATATCTCACTGAAAACAAATCTGACATGCCTAAGCATGAAGAAAACAGACATTAGTATCAGTCATTCATCCTGATCTGTCCCTTCTTTACTGAGGAGACTCACTGTCTGCAGGTAGGCTGCATCAGGTACATTTTAAGACAAGTGACAAACTAAGTCAAACAGACTACATATAGACAGCTTTCATTTTATTTTGTCTTTAACAGTTTGCTTCAGACTTCAACTCAAGTAAAGCCCTGTACAAGCTCCACAAGAACAGAGAAATTTGTTATTTTTCTTGAGGTGGCAAGAACAAGAACAAAGTTCGTTCTGGCCAGGACATTTTATACTTCACGAGAAACTCAAGTGCAGAACTCCTGGGAAGTCCTCATAGGATTGGTGTAAATCAATAAAAAAAAGTTTATGCTAACATAAAACATATTTACTGCCAAAACTCCTGTTTTGAAACATGACTGTTATATACCAGTGGTTCCCGAAGTGAGGTCTCGAGGGGGTTCCTGGCCTCCTGAGAAAAATGTGATGTGATTCAACCACAGGCCTATTCAGAAAAAAAAATGGTAAAAAATGTCTACAGAAATTATCAATCAATGCGTAGCCATCACTATATCTAATTTGGCGGCCTGTCGCAGGGCCGAATTTAGAGTCACCAATTAACCTATCTCCAATCTGCATGTCTTTGGACTGTGGGAGGAAGCCGGAGTACCGGAGAGAACCCACGCTGACATGGGGAGAACATGCAAACTCCACACAGAAGGGCTCCCGCACCCGGGATCGAACCAGAAACCCTCTTGCTGTGAGGCGACAGTGCTAACCACCACACCACCATGCCAGCCCCTGTCTTTTCACTATTTTCATAAAAATTTGTTTTAAGTCTAAATAATGCATATTCCGCCTTTTTATTATATATTTCATGTGATTCAAACTTCAGTTGACAGATATTCCTAAATTTATCCTCCTCATATTGTTGTGCCAATTGTTCCTCCAGCATGATTTCTTTTTCCAATAGCTGTACTTTCTCTTTACTTTCTTTTTTCTTCCATGAACTGTAACCTATACACTTTCCCCTAATAAATGCTTTTAGCGTATCCCAAACAGTACCTAACCTCTGTGTTGTTCCAATATTTAAGTCTAAAAATGATTTTGTATCCTTCCTTAGTCTTGTAAGAAATTATGCATCTTGTGAGATGCTTGTATTCAATCTCCATCTTCCCCTATTGCATTTTTCAGCAAGTAGATCTATGTGTAGTAGATTGTGTATTCCCTTTCTCGAGGGTTTGTTAATCTCCAAATATCTACCAAGCCCATTTCCTCTTTAAGAGTGTGTATTGCTTGTTTATTTTTAGAATTAAGATTTATCTTAATTTTGCTCCGATCTATGTGATCATCTAATGTTTGATTAAAATCTCCCCCCAGAATAAATTGTCCAGCTTCCCAGCATTTTGTTAACCTTGTGAAACACGAAAGGTTCCTCTTTGTTTGGAGCATGAATATTACAAAGTACCACTTTGACTCCATTAATAAGTGCCTCTACACATATGATGCATCCATTGGGATCTTTAAAGTGTTGTAACAGTATAAAATTAAGTTTCATATTTACAAGAATTACAACTCCACAGCTCTTACTTGATATTGAATTATGAAATACATTTCCCACCCAATCCCGTTTAAGTTTTTGAGCTTCCTCTTCATTTTTGAAATGAGTCTCTTGTATAAATGCAACATCTATATTTTTCGATTTGAGATAAGTGAGTACTTTTTTCCGCTTAACTGGTGTACTACAGCCATTTATGTTCCATGACACTATGTTAACATATCCATCACCCATTATTGTATAGTACATACTTGTATATCTTTGGTCTTATTATAGCACCACCTCCCAACTCAAAAAAAACACATCAATGTCATGTATCTGCCATCTTCTACATAAAATAAAAACAATAGAAACTCAAAATACCCTGCATTTAAAATGAACATAGCAGAGTAATGTGCCTCTCTGGCATTCGTTTGTTGATTACTGTCCGTGTGAGTCATGAAGACGGTCGCCTCCACTCAGCAGCCGTCCAGTCCGGCACCACATCAGGATCCACACCCCTGCCGTTCCACCTGAATTAACCCTGCGCTCTCCTTGATATTCAGATCAGTCAATCAGTCCTTCTTGACGAAATCCTCAGCCTTCTTCGGGTCAGTAAAGCTTAATCTCTTCCCCTTCCATGTGAACCTGAGGCTGGCAGGGTGTGCCAGTGTGTGTTTTACCTGGTGCTCCCACAGGGCTTTCATAATCGGTGAGAACCGCCTCCGCTGGTCTGAGCGCTCTTTGGTAATGTCTTCGAATATGGATCGAGTACAGCCTTCCCACTGTATTCCTCTCTGTTTCTTTGCAGCTGCCAGCACTTTCTGTCATGCTGTGTAATGTAAGAACTTGACCAGCATCATACGTTGTGGTTGGTTGTCATCCAGGCATGGTCCCATACTTTTGTGGCTCCTTTCAATCTTGTACTCATCCCCCCTTAGCTCAAGACAATCAGACAGTATTTTCCTAACGTAATTGTTCATTGTAGTTTTCAGTCGAGTCTGTACACTTCGCTTCGGCTGGTTCATTGTCGAGCCTGAGTGTGTATCACGCTGAAAGTTTTTTGACTAAACAAAAATTACAATTACTTGCGTGATAATTTATGGAGAGTTATTATAGTTACATTGCAGAAACTTGTCGGGGGGGTCAGGAGCATGCCTATGGTGCTGCCATTCCCCAGGTCATCCCACGTGACTCGATCGTCCAGTTTTTTATTAACTGCCTGTGCATTTACTAGTAGGATGTTCAGCAGAGAAAATATATATGGCTGGGATCTTAGCTGATGGTTAATCCCTGCACACTTGCCTCAATGCCCAGATGGCCATAGAGACAGTCTTCCTTGTCCATGCAGTTGGGATTGTAGCTGGAGCTCATCTTTTCCACTTTTTCCTTGGTGTTGTTTCTGATGTTTACATTTGAAAACCTCTACTGGCTAGTTGGCAGAGTCAGCAGGAGGAAAGTTCCTTATCCCGATGAGTACAATACGTCATACATTATCAGTGTTGTTCAATATTAGTTGCAAAATAAATAGCTGATATTGGTAAATAACTTAAATAGCATAGGTTGGCATAAAGAGGCTTCTGGAGAGCTCCATGCCTAGCAACCAGTAAGGGATTTAATGAGCTCTAAAACATTTCACATTCTATGTTCTTCCAGCTGACCAGACAAACCAAGCATACCAAACTTAGGTGTAATAAAAGGGTTAAGTTGCACACCTCTACAGGGGAACTTAATGCAGACACAAACCACACTGACCCCAGGTAAAGCACAGAATATGGAGAGTGTATTAATACTTAATAATACTTAATACCTGCACTTGTAGACAGATATGCTTTGGGGTTTAATGATGTAGCCTAGGTTAATGAATGGTTTTCTCTGTATTCATTAAAGATTTATTTTGATTATAAAAATATATCCTACAAACATTTCATCAGAGGTTTGTGAAAAAAAAACCTCTGCTCCCCAGCCACCTGACATTGTGTGTGCTCTGCTCAATTGCTCCTATGTTCTCCTTAAGAAAAAGAAAAGAAAAAAAAAATGCGTGAAAGTCGCTCCTTTTTCTGCTAATCAGCCAAAAAATCTGCTGAGTTTTAAATGAAATTCTGTCAATATCTAGGTTGCCAATGCTGTTTACACTATGCTGTTGCCACAACAGGAAAAGATGTTGACCTAAACAAATGCAGTTGTTACCATGACAAAGTGTTCCCAGCCTGCATTTGTATGTGGGGCCCATGTGGAAGTAGATGGGTTGAAAAATGGGCCCCATATGAGACTGTCCATGGGTTCCATATCGGCCCCATGCCAGTTGCCCACATCAATGGCTTTAATTATTATTATTTTTTTAATTTTATATACTCTATTCATCCCGCAAGAGGAAATTCAATTTTTACACTCTGTTGTACATATACACACAGGTCCGAATGACACACACACATGCACAAACGAGACCCATACATGCATTAAATGGAGAGATGTCTGAGTGAGGGGGCTGCCCATGGACAGGCGCCCCGAGCGGCTGGGGGGGTTCGGTGCCTTGCTCAAGGGTATCCTTGGCAGTGGCCAGGAGGTGAACTACCGAAGTGGGCCCCACATGGTTATGCTAGGGCTACCTGGGTACCAAGTGGATATGAGTCCAAAATGGGTATCTTATCTTGGGTAAATCCACACATGCGGGCAAATGGCATGGGGCCGGTATGGAACCCATGGACAATCCCACATGGGCCCCACATACAAATGCTGGCTGGGAATTACTACCCATTACCATCCACAAAGTCTGTAGATTTAAATAACACTGAATACAATAAGAATACCGAATATATACTGTATGTAAGGCACATGTCCAAAAAAACAAAAACAAACTATGCATTAGTGGCCTATTCATAAGACCAGCTACTGCATAAACATTTTTATTTTTCATTTATATTTTTTTAATTTCATATACTTTATTAATCCCCCAAGGGGACATTCCAATTGTCACTCTGTTGTTGTCAAATACATATACAAACAGGCCCAAAATACCCACACACATGCACAAACAGGACCTTTACATGAATCAAATGGAGAGATGTCAGAGTGAAGGGGCTGCCCGTGGACAGGTGCCCAGAGCGGTTGGGGAGGTTCGGTTCCTTGCTCACCTCGGCAGTGCCCAGGAGGTGAACTGGCACCTCTCCAGCCACCAGTCCACACTGCATATTTTGGTCCGGACTTGAACTGGCGACCCTCCGGTTCCCAAGCCAAGTCCCTATGGACTGAGCTACATAAAACCATCAGGTTATCGTTCTGTGCTTAGTGCTGTGCTGTGTTTAGGACATGAGAGAAAGGGATCATGGCGACACTAAAAACCTTGTGCAATGATAACCTGCTTAAGTAATAAAATCACAACACATAGTCGATGTGGGGATTTGAACATTGAATATCAAATGAAAAAAAACATGTTAGATACGAGCAAGAGATGCAACGTTGCAAGCAGTACGAAGCGAAGTTGATCAAGCTTGACCTGATTGGAGTAATATCTGCAGTGATGTTGCTGGAGTTACCTTTTGGCTGGATTGAAAATGTCGCTGTTAGTCAGAAAGGGTCATAACCAGTTTACATCAAAATAAATGGCTTGACCAGAACTCTACATCCTATAGGTCTGTTTGTGCCTGTTCATGAAAGAACATCATGTCATGGATTGTCACATAATATCACAATCATATCATATCTGATTCAGAGTCAAATGCCTTCTATATGCACACATCAATAAAGCTGATTCTTACTGCATACTGGGTATATGAAAAGTCAACTCAGGATGTGACATTTGTATGTTTTGTACATAGACTGTAGACCTAACATACATATAGCCTACACTCTGTGGTTTTTTAATAACGTTTTTTAGATTTGGGATGTAATTTCTTTTATGTTCAGATATATTAAGATAAATATGATATACTTGAATATAACCATAATTATGACCACTTAACATCAAACCTGAGTTTAAAACTGACTTGATGACCTGGGACTCTGAAGTAGATATTGGACATGGTGGACAGTTCATGTAGGCTACAATGGATGTCCTTTTCGCTGGACTTGTTTCAAATCGGATGAAAAAAAAAAAAATCATTGGCAAGTTGTTTTACATTCATTATTTTTGATGACATAGGCTTGTTACAGATGATGGCCCTCTGGCCCTCCTTAAAAATAGCATTTTTTGTCGCTGTTTGTGTTGAAGACTGCCTCTGCTTGGTTATTATATTAACACTGGGAGGCTACTGTTGCTTACACACTTGAAGTTTGACATTCTGTGTGGCTTGATTGTTTAGGCTTCAGAATCAGAATCAGAAATACTTTATTGATCCCCAAGGGGAAATTTTTGTGTTACAGGTGCTCTTTACAAGTGTAGAAAGAAGAGAATGTAGTGCAAACAAGTGTAGAAAGAACATATAGTGCAAAAATAAGTAAGAATATAAGAAAATATAAGAAGATAATTTACAAAATATGTAAGTAGTGACCTAACAACAACATTTACAAATATATACAGGAACCTTGGATATAGTCAGTTAATGTGATTGGACAAGAGGCTTTCCATGAGTCACTGGGACTTTTAACTATGCATGTGTAGCTCAGCTTTACAGGTGTTCTGAACAATTAATTGCATTAACTGTCAATAACTGTACATGAACGATTGTTTTAAGAAACTTTTCACCATAAAGATGACCATATTTCTACAAATAACATCTGACTTAAATAATCAGTAGTTGCAGTCAGAAGAGAACAAAAGGTAGAAAACACAAGAATAGTACAAGAGTACAAGCATGTTAACAGCCCCTCGTACAATTACCAATAGGGTCCCTTAAGGGTCAGTATTTGGGCCTCTGTTGTTTAATATATATTTAAATAGCCTCTACTGCTATGTGCAGGGCTCCAGGCTGCAAATATGGTTGCATTTTGTGACCATTTTTGGAGTCAGTGTGAATATTTTACTTACTCACTTGTGTGCGACCTGCAAATTTACAAGCGTTTATTTTTTTTTCATGCTACAAGGGAACAAGTCTGCTAGTGTGGGCCAATGTGTGTGAGAGGGGGAGGGTCAAGGAATGAGTGGTTAGTTAACTGTGAGGATCACATCATCTACACGCATCAATATCTTTAGCTGCCCAGGGGACATTTTTTCTGTTGAAAAGACGTTTAAAAAATGATGATGGTTACCAGTGAAAAGACATTCAGAAATGGTTCAAAAGTGAACTTTTTTTCACTAATGATTTGTAGACGTTGATTGAACATTTACATTTAGACTATATTTCACCAGGATTTTTCATCCTCTACAGTGTGCAAATAATAGTATATCCTCATTTTGGAGCCTAACTAAGAAATCACATCCAAAATTCTCAGTTGAGTAAGGGGGCAGGAAATTAAGTGCCTGAAATGAGAGACAAGGGTGAGTGTCAAAATAAATCAGGAAAGACTAATAAAACTGAAAACAAGGAAACATGACCTTGATAAGGACTTCAGGGTGTAACAGCTTATGGGATTCCACATGGAGGGGAGATCCTGGGTCAATAGCCACATTCTCTAGCCAGCTTGTTAGGAGGGAGCACAGGTCCACAGGCACTACTAATGTGTAGAGCTCTGGAAAAGCTTCTGCCGGGCCCAGCTCCAGATGCGGCGACAACAGCAGACCAAGGCCAAAGCAGATGGGACACTTGCCTCACTCTCCAGACCAGGAAACAGGGGGGTTGATAGCCATAAATGCACTGAAAGGGGGAGAGCCCAGTAGAAGAGCAAGGCAGTGTATTATGAGCATACTCAGCCCAAATAAGGTGTTTACTCCAGGTGGCAGGGTTTTGGGAGACGAGGCAGCACAGACCAGTTTCCAGCTGCTGGTTGAGTCACTTCGTTTGGCCATTGGACAGAGGGTCTGCCTGTGGCAGAGGCTGACAGAAGCCCCAAGGAGGGAGCAGAAAGTCTTCCAACACTGAGAAACAAACTCGGGGCCCCGATTCGACACTACGTCTCTGGGAAAGCCATGTAAACGAAACACATGTGACAGGACAACCTCTGCCATTTCAGGAGGGCAATTTGCATAGAGGAACAAAGTGCACCATCTTAGAGAATCTGTCCCCAACACCATAAGTATAGTGGTGTTACCTTCCGAGGGAGGCAGACCAGTAACAAAATCCAGGGAAATGTCAGACCAGGGTTGACAAGGAACAGGTAGTGAATGAAGAAGACCAGGAGGAGGATGGCGGGAGACTTTGTTCTGCGCACATGCTGCTTGATGACAAACATGGTCCGAGCTATATGCCCCATGTGACAGCCCCCACCACATGTGAGGGTGGCAGGATGTAGGTGGGAGAGTCACGAGCTGAGTCAGGGTCCACAAGGCAAGAGAGCGCATCTGGTTTAATGTTTTAAAAGCCCAGGCGGTAGGACAGAGAAAAGTTGAAACAATTAAAAAAAAGTGCCAACCTGGCCTGACGAGTTGAGTCTGTTAACAGTCCATAGATACTCCAAATTCTTGTGGTCTGTCCACATGAGAAATGGATGCTCAGCCCCCTCTAGCCAATGGCGCCACTCCTTTAATGCTTCCTTGATGGCAAGCATCTCCCAGTTACCAACATCATCATTCTTCTCTGCAGCAGAAAGTTTCCGGGATAGGAAGGCTCATGGGTAGACTTTGTTGTCCTTCCTGGAATGCTGGGAGAGCACTGCCCCAATCCCAACATCTGAGGCGTCCACCTCAACCACGAACTGCTGGTGTGGGTCTGGTAGGACCAATACTGGGGGCTTTAGGTCTTAAGTTTCTGGAATGCCTGGTCAGCTTGACGAGCCCACTGAAACTTGACATTTGTAGATGTCAGTGCATGCAGAGGAGCAGCAACACTACTGAAATTTCTTATGAAATGTCTGTAAAAGTTTGCAATCCCTAGAAAACATTGAAGGTGCTTGTGGTTGACAGGAATGGGCCACCCCCAAACAGTGCTAACTTTAACTGGATCCATCTGAAATGCCCCCTCAGAAACAATGAACCCCAAGAAGGAAACAGTGTGAATGTGAAACATTTCCCGGCCTTAACAAAGAGCTGGTGGTCAAGGCGGTGCTGAAGAACATGACGGACATGTTGGAGGTGGTTTCGTCCTCAGGGGAGAAGATGAGGATATCATCCAAGTAGTGAACACAAAGATGTTGAGCATGTCTCGAAGGACATCATTAACTAGAGCCTGGAAAACAGCTGGGGCATTATGAAGATGGGGGATAGGATATTCATAACGCCCACTAGGAGTGTTAAAAGCAGTCTTCCACTCATCCCCCTCCCTGATTCTAACCAAATGATAGGCATTTCTCAGGTCAAGCTTGGAAAATATCTTAGCCCCTTGCAACAGTTCAAATGCAGAAGAAATACGAGGTAGGGGTACCTGTTTTTGATTGTGATGCCGTGAAGGCCTCGATAATCAAAGCGGGGACAAAGGGTCTTGTCCTCCTTCTCCACAGGGAATAGAGTCACCCTCTAGGGTGAGTGGTGCCAGGTAATGGTAAATAGACTTGCATTTGTATAGTGCCTTTCTAGTCATCTGACCACTCAAAGTGCTTTTTGTACTAGGAGTCATACACTGGTGGCTGAGGCCACCATACAAGGTGCCTGCTACTCAGTTTTTAACACACTCACACACCGATGGAAGCATCATTGGGGTTCACAATCTTGCTCAAGGATACTTCAACATGCAAACTGGAGGAGCTGGGGATCGAATCACTGATCTTCCAATTGGTGGACGGGCCGCTCTACCTCTGAGCCAAGCCGCCCCTGAACAAATCAATAGCACATTCATAAGCTCAGTAAGGAGGCAACAAAGTAGCTTTACCATTATTGAAGACCTCTTTGAGATCATGGTTGGGGGAACTTTGGAAAGGTCAGGAAACTCTGAGCTCAGGACAACCAACACTGCTGGAGACGGAGGAGGAAGTACAACTGAAGGGCAAGGCTGGAGTGGTACACAAGAAGCAAGTCTTTAAACATTCCTTTCCCCATGCAGTAACTTTTCTGGAGGACCAGTTTATGTGGGGGTTATGCAGGGCTAACCAAGGGTACCCTAAAATAAATGGGTGAAAGCTAAGAAATTCTGTGTGATTGTCAGGAAAAACTAACTAAACTGGTTGTGTGGTTAGTTACTCTACACAGAGGCCGACCATCTAAGGCGCTAGCCTCCAAAGTCTTGGCCTGGTTCTGCCAAGCTGCATGGGTTCCTCTGACACAGAAGGAGGCACTGTAGAGGTGGTTGGCAGGAGGTGCTGACTAGCAGGATGCAAGGATGGCTGGAAGCTGGCTGAAGGTTGCCTCTTTTGGACAGGAGGGGAAACACTGAGCCTGGATCTTGCTTTTTCTCTCTCCCAGAGCAGCTTGTCAATCTTAATTGTCAGGGAGACGACAGAGTCCAAGTCCTCAGGTAGTTCGAGGGGGGCCAACTGATCCTTCAGTGGCTCTGACAGCCCATGGAGGAAGGCATTAAACAAGGCAGACCGGTTCCAACCACTGTCTGCTGCTAGTGTATGGAATTCAATAGCATAGTTAGAGACTCTTCTCTTACCCTGACGTAGACTACAGAGAGCTCGGGCCGCCTCCCATCGAGGAGCAATTTGTTGGAATATCTTTGAGAAATTCTCAGAGAAGAGCTTTAAAGACTTACAGATGGGAGATTTTCTGTTCCATTCTGCTGTAGCCCAAGCCTCAGCTCTGCTGGAGAGATGGGGGATGATATATGCCACCTTAGTCCGGTCCGTGGGATAGGAGGCTGACGGGAGCTCAAAGTGAAGACTACACTGAACCAGGAATGAGTGACAGTCACTAGAGTCACCAGAAAACCTCTCTGGCCTGTAGAGATGTGGAGACAGAGCAGGAGCAGGTGGGAATAATAAAGCAGGCACAGAAGCAATGGGGTCAGTTGAAGGAGGGGAAAGAGGTCTGGGTTGAGGCTGCAACTTCTGAAAGTATTCCACGAGGAAATCTGCCATCTGCTTCATTTCTTGGCGCAGCAAAGTAAGTTGCTCCTTCTCCCCTTAACTTGAAGAGCCGCTGTGACATTTAATAACAGAAAACAGATGGTAAACAGAAAAACAACCCAAAAATAACAACTAAAGTTTCCTAAAGCTTGGGGATAATGCAGCATGCAAAAATGCAAGATATATGATCAAAAATTAGGAAACACTAGCAACAAACGGCTAGAACATGTGCTCAAACCTACAGAGACGAACTGGCACAGACAAAGGGCAGCAGGTGGACTAAATACACAAGAAAGGATGGGTAATGAGGGACAGGTGAAACCAATCAGGGCGGGACAGGTAATCACACAGGGGCATGAAGTGAAGTACCTGAATT
>JAPZEB010043141.1:0-11111 GCA_029783705.1 Chaetodon striatus
AGAGAGAGAGAGAGAGAGAGAGAGAGAGATAGAGAGAGAGAGAGAGAGAGAGAGAAAGAGAGAGAATGGGCTCGGTGATCACACCACAACCAAGGTGAAAAACCTGCCTTTTTGAGAGGACACTTTGAGAAGGCATCCATGGTTTTATGCTTGTTTGTACATATGACAATGGACAGAAGTAGTTGTGTGAAGAATAACAAAGAGAAGGAGAAAGACATTCAAACCCTGTATTCTTTTTCACGTCTGCACATGTGGCAAATCTTTGGATGTGGTGGGCATGTCTATAGCAGTTAGAGAGAATAAAGTCATTGTAACTGAATTATCCTGCCTATCTCTCCTCTCCATACAAGGTTTGGTGAGGTGAACTACCTGTCTATGTGAGCCTCCGAGCCTGTCCCTCATATTCTTCCCCTGCCAGATGCACTTCATTACTCTGGCTAAATAGACTTTCAAGAGACCCCATCAGCCATCATTTACACAGCCCAGCCCTATCACCTTTCACCACAGCCACCTCATCAAACATATGCACCCTGCCATTCACACATGCACTACATAGCATGCAGACACGTACAAAGTGGACACACATATGCCTTTCTTTCCTCCTTTGCCTCAGTCAATGCACACACACACACACACACACACACACAGTGAGTTAATGCCTGGCGTGTCCCTCTCATGTCCAGATTGAACACACCTCCTTGTTCCTCACCTGTTTCCTCAGGATGAAGAGCAGGTTTCCTCTCAGCCGACAGAACCTCTCGCAGAGATCTGAGACAGAGAGCACAAGCTGAGACACACACACCAAACTCTGAACTGTTTCAAAGAGAAGAACCTTTAAATAAAAATGGAGCCTGCTGTTCTTCGTTTGGACGCGCAGATGTTCCAGGAAGTAAAGTCAGAGTGAGTCAGGGGACGGAAATAGACGGAGGGAGAGGAGCCGTGGAGCAACAGAGACAAGAGGACACGAGGGAACGGAGGAGGACCAAACAGAGCGACACAGAACATAAGGGAACACGAAAGGGAACAGAGGAGAACAGAACGGGGCCTTATTTCAGAAAGCAGGCTCAACAAACTCTGAACCTAACGCCGATCTCTGAGTCGACTGAGCCTGAGCTGAGATACTCTGAGTTTTCAGAATCAGCTCAATCAACTGAGTATGTTCAGCCTGAGAGAGGCGCGTTCACGGCGAGCACCAACAGACATCATCAATGGAGCACAGATAACATGATTCTCAGTGGCAGAGAGTGGTTAAAAGCAGAGCTACTTATTTCATCCCAACTGAATCCGAGTTTTTAATGACCGCAAATGAAGACTTCGAACATGTCTTCAAAAAAATAAAATAAATAAATAATAAAAATCTAAGGGGGAGGGGTGTGAGGCGACATGGGCAGTGTGTTTACAGGTAATGTGAAGTGACGTTATGTAGCGTGATGCGTTTATGTGTCTGATATACAGAAAATATAGAAGCATTTTCATACATGAACGGAGAAACAGACAAAAGTCTTTTCAGAGCCAGAGTCACTTTCCTTCTTGTTGCATAACATTTGCTGCGATGATGATGATGCAAATCCAGGATGTGTAATATTTGATACATGTGGGTGGAACAGGTTGTTAGATAAATGACAGTGTGAGGTGAAACTGTGTCTGTCATACAGACACTCTGGGAACAATCAGACGTCCAAACAGGGTCTAATCACCTTCTCCTTACACAACAGCCTCTGAACAAACTGTGCCTCAACGTCCACGACTTTGTTCACAAAGTCCTCCTTCCTGCTCCATGCTCAGCGAGCAAGGCATCACGGAGTATGTTGCCATAGTAACTGACTCAGGGTTTCGCTGAGTGTCATCTCAGGCTGAACGTACTCAGAGCTGTCACTAACGCGGGGCCCTTGACACACATGAACCTCTCTGACCTCGCTCCTGTCGTCCAACTCTCAGCGCTCCCTCTTTCTGGAAGTTTCCAGGTGCTTCCTCTCTGGACAGGAACAGCAGCTGGCTGTGGTTCACCCTCAGCTTCGTCGCCCTCATCTTCATCCTCCCCTGAGCACATCAACTGTCTCTCATCATCATCATCATCATCATCACCAGGGTCTGGAACATGGAGCATGACACAGTATTGTGACCACGTGGAAAATGATAAACACATATTGTTTTATTTTAACCTAAAACAAGATATTCTGTCTATATTAAACAACCATGAGAATATGGTGTCTTTATTTTTAAATCATAAACCTGGTGATGGTTAAAATGACTGTAACATGTACACACAGCAAATATATGAACATTACATGAACTGAAACAAGTTACCGACAAAGTAAATACAGTAAGAATTAAATAGCTTTATTAAAAACAGAATTATTACTGTATTAAAAATCCTAAAGTACGTCATTATCTGGTCATGACAGTTGCCAGCAGTCAAACCGTTACAACCTTACCTGCTCGACACGAGGGTCAACTTTCAAATAAACTACGTTAAACTTAACGAAATGGTTTCATTTGGTGTTAATTCTACGTAATTTAACATTTGAACATTACAACATGTTGTCGGCATGTCTTACCGGCACACTGAAGCAACTTTCTGGGGTTAAATCCAACTTTTCCAGCAGCCGTTTGTTTTGAGTGGCAACCATAGTGGAAAACCTTTGGACCACTCAAGTCTCGCGAGAGCTGCTTGACTGTCTGTGATCTCGGCTGCGCTGTTCGAATCTAACCACAAGATGTCGCTAGAAGACGAGCAAACAGACAAACAGACTTTAATTTTGGATTAAAACTGCTGAATATTTGCTTACTTATAAGTTATATTTGAATATTGAACTGTTTTTTATTTTTTTTAGTTTTTTTAGTATGATTAGTATGAACACCTAAAATATACCATTACCTGACCGTTACTCACCAGGATTTGATTACTTTGGTATGAAATGGGACTTAAAGGCCTGATGCAGGAGAGTGAAGAGGCGGAAATGACGTAGGGTGAATGAAGGGTGATTGGGACATGAGGTCAAATGAGACAGGTTTAATTTTCTCACCTGATGAGTGAAACTTTTTGCTGAGCTGCATCTGTGAGTCCACATCATCAAAGCTGCTTGACCTCACAGGTGTGACATTACGAGTGTGAGTGGGTCAAGATTCAAACAGGAAGTTGTCCCTGCAATATGAGGCGAGGGAAATGACACAAGCTTTGGAAAATAGTCAATATATTGTACAAGGATGTGATGAAACATGATTATAATGTACTTCTGCTCCAAAATAAACTAAAATGAGTTCATTTCTTCTGCCTGTTCTTGGAATTAAGCTGTTTTTATTTTGTCCCATGAACCCAAACAGGCTTTAGCTGATTGTTACGGTGCTAAAAGGCTTTGCTATCAAAGAAAATGATCAACCTTACAATTGTAGTGCACGTATTACATATGCATTATGTCATTATTATGACACTCACAACAACAAACCCTGTCACAATGTTAGGGTGGACCTACAGATGGTGATATTTCCCCAGTAATAGAACTTTTACTCTGTTTATTTCCCAGTTGAGTCAGAGGCCGATGGAGAACAACACAAAGTTGAAGCAGCCGTCAGAAGATATTTACAGTGTGGTCATAAAGGAACAGACGTATTCAGCAACAGTGCTCAGGTCGGCTGTGGTGGTTAAACAATGCTCACGTTGTACTGAGGCGCCCGAAGTGTGCCAGGAAAATCTCCCCCCACACCACGGTGAAGACATACCTGATTTATGGCTATATTGTTCTGCCATAAACGCTTACACAATGTTTTTTTTTGTTGTTTTTTTTAAAGCAATCGAACACATTACAGCACCTGATAGCAAGGACCGTAAAGTAATGTAATGACTTTATATTTATGTCTCTCAGTGTTGGAGGAAGTGTCAGATATTTTACTCACTGTGAGTCAAAGTAATGACACCGCAGTTTTATAATGGAATTTAATAGAATAGAATTTTTTTCCTTCAACAACAAAATCACGTGGTTAGGTTTAGGAACAGACAACAGGGTTTGGGTTCAGAATCCTACGGGACGAGGTGTTTGTCGGACCCATCCACCACCGCTCCCGCCCGCCCCAGCCGGACTTTTGCTGCCTTAACTTTTGTCCTTGACCCCCGCGTTTCCCCGCTGACGCTGCTGGGCACCGTTTAACTATAACGGTGACTGGCTACGTGTCATGCCGATGTTAAAGGGGACCTTTTTTTGTTGGTTTCTGGCGCCGCAAGTCACTGCCCGAGCACCGGATTTCAGCGACTTCGGAGTCGCTCTCAATTAAACAAGGTTAAAATATAGTTAATGTATTACAAAAGCATTCAAAACCACCTCACCTTTAACAACCAATAACAAAGATGCTGAGCGATAATAATCCTATACTATATAATAATATAACACTTGGAGTTATTATTTGTGGCACTATCCCGGCAGGAAACAAAGCAATGTCTCAGTAAAAAATAGCCGCTTTTCATCGCACTATCTCAGCAGGAAACGCAGCAATGTCCTGGTAAGACACAACTTTTTGTGGCACTATCCCGGCAAGATATGAAGCAGTTTTCGTGGCTCTATCTCAGCAGGAAACGCAGTGATGTCTCAGTAAAAAACAACCATTTAATGGCATGATCCCCGGTAGAAAAACAGTGACAGGTCAGCGACAGGTGTGACAGGTGTGACAGGTGTGGTGGCTAGAAAGTTGCTGGAAATGCAGCAGTGACTCAATATAAACAAGCAGTTCTGTTGTGTTTGGCCTCTAACACCAAGGTGAGATGCCTGACAAGCTGCACACAGTGGTCAGCAGCTTGTCAGGCATCTCACCTTGGTGTCACGCCTTACACCATCCCCTCCACCACCTGACGACAAAGTAAGCTCATACACTTAGTCACGTAAGAAACACTGACATGATATGTATGAAATATAAAACCTCTTTCAACCAACTTCTTTAGACACAAATGGGACTATAAAGAGGATCTGATCAGAGCTTGTTCGTGAATAATTTACAGTGTAAGGATCATAAAAGGTTTTAAATAATTAATCTAATGCATTCTGAAATAAATAAGTACCAGTGAAACTGACTTCATGTATTGAGACACAGACATCCGAGTGAGTCAAACATGATGCAGTGATGTGTGGTGAAGAGGAGCCACCCAGTATAAATCTGCAGAGTCTGCAGAGTTTTGTCACTGCGCCGATAATCTGCACTTTTCTGAACGCAGGAACTTCAATGTTTCACACTGACTCAGGCTTTTACTCCGTTTACTGAAGTGCTGGATGTGAAACACTCCTTCCAGCTGTGGAGAAGTGAAAGACAGAGAGTCACGCTCTCACTGCTGCCCTTCACCCCACTTCTCTTATCATGCCTTCAGTCATAAAACAGGGCTGAACACACACACGCGGAGCACTGAACAAACTGCTCTCTCTGCAGTCAGTGTCCTGTGGTCTGGATCTCCGTCAGCAGCTCTTCTCACGGGGACTTTGTCACTTCAGCAGGTGAGGGACGAACTCTTTCCTACAGTACTCTTGTTGTCACCTGCATGAGGGTTGATCTGAGGTGTGTGCGCTGTCAGTGAGATTAATCTACATCAGTGAGGTGAGAGCTTCTTTTCATTGAATATCAGTGGTGGAAAGTACGTTTAATTAAGTTTTCAGCTACTTTGTTCTTCTGCATTTCTACATTTTATAGACAAATATTGTAAATGTACTCCACTACATTTATCTGACAGCTTTGTTGCTACTTCCTTTGCAGATTCAGATTATTAAAACAAATTATGATATTATAGATTAACATTATTGCATCAAATATTAAACATAATATATAATATTCTGAAATGAGTCATGCTGCATTATGAGTATTTTTACTTTTGGTATTTTTTAAATCCCAGATTTCTGTACTTTTACATAATTTCTTGTATTACAGAGAATTTTTACACCGTGTTATTTCTACTTTTACTTCAGTAAAAAAAAAAAACCTGTGTACTCCTTCCACCCTCGCTGAGTGAAGACAGAAATAGGAAGTTAAGTCGAGTTTAGCTGCTCCTGTCTTTCAGAGAAACTTCTGTTTTAGTTCAGTTTCCCGATCAACAAAGATTGCAGGAAGGTCAAAGGTCAGATACTCCACTGACCCTGGAAAAGAACCTTGTAGAGACGTTAATATGCAGCACTTTCAGCTGGCTGAGCCTTAGTTGTTAGAAACCAGTCAAACATTGAAACTGCAGTGCTGGTTGCTTTTTAATTGAGAAATAAATTAGGGGAGACCGGGGTTGGGAACGCCATGTTTGTCGTTTTTTTGGTGAAGTTGTGAACGGCACCCGAACGCCTCGCCATCCTTCCTTCTGCAGGAACATATCCTCACTCCGACCACGTCACATATTGACGTTCTGGTCATGGACTCTCTACATCTACATATGACGTCCAAGGTACTTTCTGTTTTCACAGGAATTTTAACATTTACATAAAGTCTCTTTCAAAATAAAAGCACTACGTCAGTACAACACGGTAAATTGACGTTTTTTGTTCCTTCAACAACAAAATCACGTGGTTAGGTTCAGGAAAAAACAACAGGGTTTGGCTTTAGAATCTTACAACACCTGAACACCGCTCTGGTTGGTACTTGAAATCTTGAGATTTGGGGTCAGAGGTCACCTACAGGGTCATTTCCAATGTCATTTTCCAATCCCAACTTGTCAAATACCGCCGCTTCCGTCAAAATATGATGTGCTGGGCACCCTTCTGCGTCAGATTTGGACATTCTGGGACAGCGTGTCAATTCACGCTTGTTACATGAATTGTGTCCATAGACTCTTAATAAAGATGGACGACTCATTTTTGACTGATTAGGCTCCTATTACACACTGAAAAGGGATCCACTAAGGACACAGTTTTTGAGGGGTTCAAATGAAAGTAAAAAGTGTGACGACCAACCCCATTCTCACCTGATTCATGACGAAATAAATAAATGGTCAGGTAGGATTGAGCTTTCTATAAGGTGTGTTAGCTGCAGTAAAATGTTTCTTCTGGGTTTCAGGAGGAGAGAGGTAAAGGATGTCGGAGAGCAAAGTGACGATAGAGCTTGGGCAGAATGGAGACTCAAAACACCAGGTACCTTCCGCTCTTTATGCTAGCATCACACATTTCGTAAATATGTCAGTGTTTTGGGTGTGAATTAACTATTTCTCAGTCTGCAGGTTCGAGCCAACAGCAGTGTGGCGCCACCGTCAGTTTTCACAACATCAGCTACAAGGTGACACAGGGAGGAGGCTGCCTGTGTTGGAAGAAGGGTACGACCAAAGACATCCTCATCGATCTCAAGTGAGTTTCTTAAACTACCGCTGCTTTCAGATGCTCGTGGTTTCAACATAACAACCCGTGTACACAATATGCTTGCCATTAAAGTGAAGTTATAAGAGCAACGCCACTAGGCAAGAGCAACATGGACGCCACTGCTGGTGTCTAGAACATACATGTACCAAGAGAACTGGATACAGCATTGAACGTGGGCCCCGTTACTTTCAATGAAGGTTGCTCAGATGATCCAGGGGATAACTGGCACTACTTCTGCACTGTGTGGCCCAAAGAACACGTGCAGTAGGCACTTATGATAGCCTAGCACCACTGAGTGTGGCCAAGGGGCTAACATCCACCAGCCGAACTGATAACCAGATTTCGACAACTTCGGAGTGAGACTAGGCTCCATTGAACAGGGTCAAAAAAACATATCCACTGATTTACGAACGTCTTTTTCCCAATTTAAGTTGGTGGGAAAAAGTCTTTCTGGGCTGCAGGGTGTCACATGATGGACTCTGAATATTTGCACCTTACGGAGGCCCGCCGGGAACATGTACAGTTTGAATCCAAACTGGAGGAAACTATAGTTTACCAGCCTACTGAATCTTCCCATCAAACTGTCAGTTGTTCCACAAAATGACAGCTTTTAGGCACTTATGAGACAGAATCTCTTCAATAAACTGTGTGGACATATTGTCCCGTTAGCCACTGAGCTACTTCCTTTAATAACCCTTTTCCAAATTAAACAACGTACAATCCTGGCGACAAAATATTAGAGTAAAGTAAAACAGAAGAGGTCAGAGAAAACAGAAAAATGCTCAGACAGTTGCTTGCTAACTGCTACTATGTCAAATGCTAGTGGTTAGCTTGCTAGCTGCAGTAATTGATCAGCTAGCCATGTTAGTTTTCTCCACGTCACCATGCCTCGAAAACTAAAAATTCCGCAAAGACAAATGGATAAATTTTGCTGTTCAACTCTCTGATGCAATCAGACCTTTACCAAGCTTGTTAGCTCAGTCGCTAACGATATCGTATTTCATTTTGGTGGGTCTCTGAGCGTCTTTTCCCACCTGAAAGTTCGAACCAATGTTTGCGATATTGTTGTATAATCTACACTTGGTTAGGCTAGTTTTGGTTTCACACCTTAATTATGCAAGCGCGCTTTAGAACTCTCTACGACATTGCTACGTCCTGTCCTCATCACCTCGTTGCGGTCAATTACATGAGCAGCGTTTCCTAATACATCACAATGACTGGTTTGTAGACGGGCTCACTCGTCCTCTCAGAAAAATTATTGAAATGTGGAATTTTTGGGAGTTTTTCCCAACTGACAATAAAGTCGTCAGACCACATGTCAGTTAAACATTTGGCCCCCCTCTTCTCCCCATGTGCTGCTGCAGGTTTCCTTTTTTTCTGGTTCTGCCAGCAGCCTGAACTTCCTGTTACTGGTCCAGATGTTCAAACCATCCAAAAAGCATGTTTACACACTAGAGACAAATCAAACACTTATTCAATTTGTTTTGGACCAAACCATCTCCTTCAACAGATCAAAGTTCGTGGTCCGGGGGGGGCGGGGGGTAAGGCTTGAATTGATTTTCTGCAACATGTCAACATTTTAAAAGCTGGTGTGACATTAGCCCACAAAGCCTCTAAATCATGTTTCAGCCCTCTGAGGTTTGAAAGTTTGAGCTCTGACTTCGGTCCACTGAGGCTGTATGTGCACTTATTGTGTGTTTGTTTGTCTACGTGCCGACTGGAAGACACCTGGGAGGTAAACGTGACTCGAACAAGGCCCGCATGGATCAAACACACACACATTTACACACGTTTGGAGGCAAAGGAAGGAAGTTTGCTTTGTCAAGAAACTCACTTTTCCTCCGTGACACACACTCATACAGAAGCTTGAAGGAAAACAATGACCCTCGGCTTAAATCAAAAAACAGACACAGTGGCAGGATGCTGAACTGCCTTCGTACCTTTTTAAATTTGACTCACTGAGAAAGTTCAGGGTGTTAAATTCGCAGAAATGTGTTGGCCTGAACGGATCTGTCTGTCCACCACTTTGGTGGATTGCCATGAAATTTAGTGCAAACGTTCATGGTCATGAAAGGATGAACCCCGCTGACTCCGGTGATCCTCTGACTTTTCCTCTAGCTTCACTAACGGCTCCAATTTTTCACTTATCCTGTGAAATACCTCAGTATTGACACAGCAAATATTTGGCACAGACCTTCATGGTGCTCAGAAGATGTTTTTCCTCTGACTTTTCTTCCAGCACCATCATGAGGCTGACGAGGTTTTTCTGTATCATATTAAACTAGAAGACCAGCGGTTATACTCGCTTCACAGGAAATCTATTGAGGGAAAAAAGGCATGGCCATTCTCACACTGGTCCCTTGACCTTTCACTTCAAGATATCTGAATGAAAATGGGTTCTGTGGGCCCCCACGAGCCTCCTCTTTACAGACATGTCTACTTTACGTTAGTCCCTACAGTTCTGGGAAAAACTATGCACATTCTACATGCAGAATAAATGTGCTATTCTCGCCTATTGTGTTTGAATATTTCTGTATACTAGTGTTCCTAAACAGTCCTGGAGACACATAAACTGGCTCTGACTGGAAAGCTGAGACTCTTGCGGATTCAATGAGCCCAGTTTTATTCATGTGTGATGATGTTACTCTCCATACAGGCAACTTCATTGAAGTGAGACCATCTTTTAACAGACATCACTGTATAAAATGACCCATAGTGACCTCTGGGATAATCACAGTCTTATGAAACTTTACAGCCACAAACCAGAGACCTTGAGTATTCAGAGGATATATAACTTGGTCCTTTTCAGCCCTCTAAACGGACTCAGAGCAGTGACTCTGATGATTTTTTTGTGCATATATGAACACTTTGAGAGAACTCTGGGGAGGGACTCAGTTCTTCTCGTGTTCACATTGTCAGTTCATTTGACAGAGGACTCAGTTCTCAGTACCTGCAGTGTGGTTATGAAGCTCCTCTCTTTCAGATCAACTTAAAATTGTAGGAAAACTTCAGTGTTTCTGTGCTGTAGACTGTTGCTGTTTGACATATTCTACATTCCACATCTGGAGATGTAAACTACCTTCCGTGGACCAAACTACTCCTGGTCTTGCATCCTTGAAAGTGTTACAGGCCAACATGGTTTCATCTGTTTATTCAAGCGCCCCAGGTCAACAGCATGTGATACAGAGGGCTAAATACAACAGCATAGAGCAAAGTGAACCTGGAGCGCTTTGTGTTCACACAGGTACACAGGTTAAGTGAACCGCACCGTGGGCTTGAGGCAAAGAGCACCTCCTGAGGTGGTCTGAGTACGGTTCGCTTCAAAGGAGTCTCTTGGAGTGTTCACATATGCACAAAAGATGCTGAGTTACTGCTCTGAGTCCGTTTAGAGGGCTGAAAAGGACCAAATCTAAGAGGACTGAATTCAGTTTGGTTAAAAAGGACTAAATATGAAAACGCCCTTAATGTGGTGAAACCTGCTTGACTTTAGGTGGTATAGACACAAAAATTGCTGCAATAACTTTTGAGACCTGACCTTGAGCGTGAGAACGGATTATTCAAGAAGTAAAAGAATACTGGTATAATGATTCTCTCACCTTCACCTTTATCGTCTCTGATAATGATCTGTTATGAAAACGATCAAAGTCTGTGATTATATATCGTGAAAAATGCAGTCTGACAAAGCGCAGTGTGTGTGTGTGTGTGTGTGTGTGTGTGTGTGTGTGTGTGTGTGTGTGGTTTATAGAGGGTGGTATCCCTGGTATTTTATTGTTCAGCATGTGTAATCATTTACTGGTCTGAGTCAAA
>JAPZEB010043233.1:0-23825 GCA_029783705.1 Chaetodon striatus
ATTGACTGATTAATTGGCATTATTGTGGCATATTTATTATGAATACAGTCCATCTGATGCTGGTTTGGTTTATGTACTACAAATGCAGCTGTAGCCAGTATCTCACTATCACTGTACTCATTCATATTTTAAGAAGCTACAAATTATATTCAGCCACAAAATAAGCCTGAAAAGCTGTAAATCAAAACATACAGAGTTGTTGCATAGAGATGATACACCGTCTCATCTAGCTGCATTGGTGTGAACCTGCAGGTTTTTAGAACTTTGGAGAAAGGCGCATAGCAAGTAGTTGCCTGTTTTAACTTGTCTCTGGTCTGAAGTGGGCTTTAAGGCTCATTGTGAGGCAGAGGTGTCCAAAAGTGTTTCACATGGGGGCAGATTAGATACTGTGAAAATACTTGGGGTGCAGCTGCTTCTCGCATCATACAGGTTATTAAAAAAACAAAGCAAACAAAGCAAAGTCAACTTGCTTGATCGACCAATATTGGGCCACATATAGTATATTTTGAAAGACAAGCTGCGGGCTGTTTAAAACCAGCTCAAGGGCCACAACTGGCCCTGGATTTTGGACGTGCCTGTTCTAAGGTAACGAGAACACAACGATTCTTGTTTTCAGGTGATTATAAACTAATGAAAACATAGTTCTGAATATTATATTCAATTCTGCCAAAAGATGCTGCTACATCCTGCACACTGGACCTTTGAGTTCATAGACTGACATCAAGTAATGACTTTCTTTAACACATATAAAATAGGGTTAAGAAAATCCATCAACATCCCAGTAAAATCACCTCAGAAACTTTCAGTGTTGTGGGGTTTGTTTAGTTTTTCAGTGGAACCTTTTTAGATAAAATGTTCAGTGTAGGGATGAACAATCATTTCTGAACGTCATCAGTATCTGCAGATAAAGGCTTTAAAATTAAATATCAGCATCAGCCTGAAATTAACATTTTTGCCAATAGCTTATACAGATGTTATTATATTGGTGTTTCTTCTGTTTTTTTGTTATTTATTCTTCTTTTGTGGCAGGGAAAGACAGAAATCTACACTTTAAAAAAATAAATAACCAGTTTTAAAGTAATTCAGTCCGTCATTACACTACGTTTGCATGAGCTCTAATTCAGTAATACACATTTATGAAACAAACTTTAACATAACCCTCTTTCACTTTTAAAAATATAAGCAAAAAGCCTTTTTACCTTATATGATACATTACATTTCCCTCTCTAATACCTATTTCATGTTGCTGTGAAGATATCAACACATTTCTCCTTCAAACAGCTGGATTTATTCAAGTGTCTTACCAAAACTTACATTTAACAAGATGACATTGAACACATCATGACATTATAATTTACTTTTGCCCAATACAAATTTTTACTAAATAGAGCTTGAACGCTTCACAGTGTAAATCAATGCAACCTGCAACCTCTGTGAGCTGTTTGTTGCGGCCACTGGCTGCTTAAAGGAAACAATAGCTGCTAACTGCTAACAGCTAACAGCTAACTTAACTAGCTCTCCTCCTGCTGACTTAATGTTCTGTCTCTCCACATACTCTTCTCTCAGTAGTAATGTGTTAGTTTAGTGAGCACCAGAGACCTTCGTTTCAACATGATAAGGGTTCATGTCATGTCAGATAACTCTGCTCATCACCCCCAGAGAGCAGGTAATGTGTCACGAGTGAGGGGGGCCTCCCTGTCATTTAGCAGGCTTTGCTATGTAGTTATGTTGTTGTTGTGGCCTTATGTAATATTTCAAAATAATAGCATAAATAGTACCAGTAAAAAAATAGTATTTTTTTCCCTCTCTCATTTGTGGCGCCCCCTGTGGATGACAGCGCCCATAACATTCATCTATACTGTCCATGGCACCACTGCCTAAACCTAACCACGTTAACCACAGTGCTGTTGAAACATGGAGAACTGTAAAATTTCAACATATCTGCAACATAATAACTTATAAATTTAATGTGTGCAGAAACATTTGGTGGCAACTTTTATTCTGGTGATTCAGCTAGAAACCAAACACTAAAGCTGTGTGCTGGAAAGCAAAAACAATGAGCTGAAAGACACTAAAACATTCAATCAAAGAAAAATCAAGTGGATTAAAAAAATTCATGAGGTGAAAAGGGACCAATAAGGTGACACATTAGAATACAAATCACTTATCTTTATTTTTTATTTACATCTACAGGACATGTTCCTGTGTAATTTAAAATACTTGATTTATGTTGCATTTTTAAAAAGTATGAAAATATCTAAAAGACATTGTGCTCTCACTGAAGTAAACACTTTACATCACACAACAAAACATCATGACACAAAATTACATTAAAATCTATTATGTATTATAAACACTATTCATTGTGAAAAAACCCATTCCACATGTAACATAATCAATGAGAACATGAAGAGTTATCTTGAATCCCTGATCTATAAAAACAAAGAAACAATAACAACAACAAAAAAAACGCAATCACGTAAAAATGTGATATTATTGATGTGGTATAAGGCAGTGGTTCCCAGCTGGTCCAGCCAAGGGGTCCAGATTTCTTCTTAGTCATTAGTTAACGATCCACACAGTTTAATACACTCACACGCATCATGCTTGCGTTTAGCCTTATCGCCAAGCTAGTTTGCTGTCCCTATCAAGTAGCTGTCCATTAGTCACTCAATCCACAGCAGGAAATGGCACTTCAGAATTAAAGCTCTGTGCTGGAAATTCACTGTACTCAAAATTTAAATGTGTTTTTCACAAGCTTGACATATTTGCAAGTTACTTGCGGTCCATTCAGAATGGACCTGTGATACACTTTTGGACCACAACCCACCAGTTGGGAACCACTGGTGTAAGGCACAGATACACATGCATTTGGCACTACACCTATGTAATACCTCTGGTAACATAAAGCTGTAGAAGTACCACAGTTCTCCAAGGATTTACCTCCTGACCACCAGCTCAGCACGGATCCTTTATGCACAGTGATACAATCTATTACATTTGATTTTACTATCAGCAGAATGTTTGTTAATTATAATCTGATACTCCTGATACTTAATGATACATAATCCATACATTAATTTTCTAACCGTTTATCCTCTTGAAGGTCGCGGGCGTGCTGGAGCCTATCCCAGCGGACACTGGGCGAGAGGCTGGATACACCCTGGACAGGTCGCCAGACTATCACAGGGCTGACATGTAGAGAGAGACAACCATTCACACTCATATTCACACCTATGGGCAATTTAGAGTCACCAATTAACCTGTCCCTAATCTGCATGTCTTTGGACTGTGGGATGAAGACGGAGTACCCGGAGAAAACCCAGAACATGCAAACTCCACCTCCTGTGAGGCGACAGTGCTAACCACCACACCACCACGCAGCCCATGATATATAATGTATTCCAATATTTATTTCAAAACCTTTGTCTTCATTGTCTCATCTTTGATAAATACTCACTTCTTGTGTCTTTTCAGGAGAATATGACCCAAGACTCAAAACAGAAATTTAGTTTTTACCTGAAAAACATGCAGAGAAGACAGTAGTACTGCCTTCAGTCCGTCTCTGAGGCCACAAACTTAGTATTTCTTCTTTAATACTTTAAATCAGTGGTTCTCAAATGGTGTGCTGTGACGCCAATCGAGGTGTGACAACCACACATTATTAATGCAGTATAAACTGGGCTTATACAAAGTTCTGAATTAATTTTTAGTTGACTGTAACAGTGTGTTGTGTGCACCAATGTCCTAATAAAAAGGCAAACTCTAGCCAAAAAGTGTAATTTAATTTAATATAATTTTAAAAAACCTTCAACGGGGAACCTATTTGTCACTGTTTGTGCGTGGGAATTATAAGTGTGTGACACATCAAAAGCCCTGATTGGCAGCCAGTGTGACGGATGATAACATTTAACGGGAAGAAAGCAGTGAGTGAACAATGAATCACTTTAGTGTATGAAACAAATTACAACAAAGCACTAGCGAAGATGACGTATGACCAAAAGAAAAGAGGAAAAAAAACTGTCAGTACACAGTGTCATTAAAAGCTACCTGTCTTATTTTTTTCTTGTTTTTATTGTCTTATGTCGTGATAACACGTTATAGTAGCAATTGTGCACAGATATAAATACAGGTGTGCCTTGAAATTTTGGCTTGCCCTTTGGTGTGTTTGAAAACCACTGCTTTAAATCTTTACAACTTTGTATTAGGGCCATTGCAAGTAATATTCAGATTTAAAAAAAAACTTTTTTAGCTGTAAATTTATGAGATAGAAACTCAGATATTCTCTGATGACATAAGTCATACATTTGTGAGGAAAAAAAACTATAATTCTCTGAGAATAAAGTCACAAATTCGCTGCCACAGTCACACTTTATTTTATGGAACAATAATAATAGCTGTACTTAGTATCAAAGTGGACAAAGAATGTATTTATTTTATGTAAGATAGTTATTGGTATTTATTAGGTTAGCATGAGTCTTAAATTATCCTCCGAAGTTAACAAATATTTTGCTACTACTGAGTCATGAATCAATGCACATCATTTTCCTTACGCAAATGAACGATGGCATGGACAGCCTAGCGTCCATGCTGTGAAACATTAAACTCTAGCAAACTGCAACGGCATATAACTGTTAAAAAAACACATGTTTATTTAACCTGTGTACTAATATATAAAAATGAGTTAATCAATATGCCATTTTCATCTTGTAATACTACTTAATACTAACTAGAAATCTTTAATGGCAACCCGTCATTACACCAATACAGATTTAATGTGTGTTTTGGTTTACTAAGGTTATTTCATCACTATTTTTCCAAGATTTTTTCTTGTAAATTTGCAACTTTATTCTTAGAAAATTTCCGATTTTTTTCTTCCAATTTTATGACCTAACAATCTCAGAGAATAGTCAAGTTTTTTAACAAAATTTGTGAGTCTTTTCTCTGAAATTCAGCACTTAAATCGCATTTTATCTCACAAATTCATGACGTTAACCCTGGAAATTAAGAGTTTTTTCAAATACTCCTAGATCAGTAATTTCTCTCATGCACTTACAATGGACCTGATACACTGTTGTAACTTCAAGATTGTGTTGCCTTATTTTTACAGCTATAATTAAAACTTTAAGTGATGTGACATTCTACAATTTAATGTTTTTGTTACCCTTTATCCAATTTATATTTGTTTGTTTATTATATTTCTAGAGACATTAAAATGGATAATGACCTCATAAACGTGTCTTCAACTGCTGATGTTCAATACAATCAGTGGCCAAGAAAAAAGTCACTGTCTAAAGGTTGAAAGAAGTATAAAGAAGTTATAAAAATAAAAGTATGGTAACTGCTGTTGCTTTAGTATACTACTGTAAACTTATTTTATTACACTTGTAACCTTGATTGTGTCCAGTGTTCTGCACAGAGCCGACCACCTACGAATTTGTGGTAATTGAGAAAAGGGACAAATACCATGTGTACATTTGAAGAAATAAAAACAATGTTCTTCTTGCAAACGATTAATTTATGTCTTAGATCTGACTGAACTGAGTCAGATCTCAGTAAAGTGTGAATCTAAACGTGAGATAGAATTATACTTGCAAAAGATCAGCCTTCTCAGTCCCAGGTTGTTTTGGTAAAATAGAGAAAAAAACAGTCGTTCATAGACGCAGCTGACAAACGACTGACTGGTGACCTTGCTCCATTGGTTTTCCTCAGTTGATCACAGCAGTGCAGACGTCTCAGTGTGGTATGGCAGTGCTGGCTCCAGGACCCATGTCCTTCTCACAGATGAAGGGCCAGTACATGGAGCAGGGGGCGTCGTACCAGCTTCGAATTGCCACTCGCTCCATCACTTGTGTTTTCACAATGTAGCCACAGTCCTCGTTGATGTGATTGTTGGGCTCTCCAACTTCCCAAAAACTACAGTGAGTAGAGGGAAAGCAAGAGAAAAAAATTGCTTTGGTCAACAAAGTCATCCATAAACATAAATGTGTTGTTTTGAATATGGGATCATTATGCAGCTCCTGTGCCAGTTTAGGGTGCTTTCAGACCCAGAGATGTCTTGCTTTGGTCTGAATCAAGGACTAATTTTGTTTCAAAGTTGCCTAACAAACAAACTTGAGTTCGATTGAACTGAACCAAACAGGGCAGGTGTGAAAGCACCCTTAATGTCAGTGCATGTAGAGTCTGGGTGGTGGCTCAACTTTCATGTTGGAGACTAGAGTTCACTTCCAATGAGACAAACAAAACAATAATTCCACTAACTTCTGTCCACAAAAGCAGTCTGGAAATAAACACAAAAGCTGTAGAAAAAATGGTTAAAGGTTTTAGGATAAAGGTTAAATATAACAATAACAGTCAAATCACCAGGCGACACGTGAGTAGAGCAGAGCCAGAACAACATGAGGGAAAAAAGGAACATCTCAGCAGGAAAAGAGGAAGGGAAGGAATGTGGGGGGCAAAAGAGGAATGATAAAAGGTTAGTCATTTTCCAAATGAGGAAGAGAAATCAGATGATTATCAGAAAATCTGTTGAGTTGGCACAAGATGGAAAAAAACCTTCACACTGAGACAAACCGGAAGATGAGGATGACTTTGCATTTCTAAGTAAAACGTATCTTTCCACACAGTTCGTTCTTTGGCTTTACCATTTTTGTTTTTCATCAGAGGTCAGAGGCCAGGGTTGCCTGCGGTGCAGCGCCCTGCAGCAGGTTAACAGCACTTACATAACAGTGCTCAGAGCTGCTGTTTGCAGCAAGAGCAGGCGAACATGATCCTGGCCTCCCTCCAGCTGTTATCTCACATCTGGAACATGCAGACCATTTAACTCTGTAGTGACTCTCTCCCTTAAACTGTTACATTTGAATGACACAAATAGTGCAGATAAGAGATTTATTACCAAAAGTACTGTCAATATTAATGTAAACTAGCACCAATTTGCAATAGTTGATGCCTTGTGTTTGCATGCATGTCTATCCAAACACTAGTGCTAGTAGTCACCAGTCTAATGATGCCTCTTAATAACAACTGGTTCATGAGAGAGGACATGGTTGGATATGTGTGTCTTTCTAAGTTTGGTCACGTTACATGAGTCCATTTAGAAGTTATGCGACTCTTTGTTACAGGCAACTCCCACTAAGTCCCTCTCATTTAGCATGAACAGTGAATCAGCTGTCCTTTGGCTCATGGCCAGTCTTTCCACAAAATTGTAATCCCCTTTCTCTCTTTGCAGCAAATTGGTATGAACACAAACACACATCTTCACGCATATACACTTGACCTCCATGCCATACTGCAGCCTCCTAGGGTGACAAATGTGGTCACTGAGGGGTGGGGAAATTTCTGTGGACTGACAGAGCGACCTATAGAGCTGCTGGTCACAGCTATAAACACAATCTGATTTCCCAGGCCCTCAAAGCGATGTCTTCAAGTTTCTTTTTTCCAACCAACACTCAAAAACCCACAAATATTCAGTTTACATGAATATAATGGAGATGTGCTTGTGTTGGTTTTTGTGGGTGGGGGTGGATGGTTGTGGTATGGCTGCAGGTTGCTTATTGAAATGAGGAAATCAGCTCACCAGTGTTTAAAATCTCTTCTCCTGTGACTCTGCAAGATAGCCAGGACGAGGTTTTCATTGTAAACATCAGTAAACATCAAGGAAAAGTTGGAGAAGACAGGCAACAGCTACAATCCTGACGACATGGACCAGCAAGACCATTTCTGTTCCCGCATTTGCATCCCTGTCTACATTGTGAGCACCATGGCAGGCGTGGAGTAATAAAACATTATCTGTGATCCTTGATCGCATGGATCTTTGTGCCAAACTAGCATCCTATTAGTCGTTATATGGGCGTTGTATAATAAACTGAAAAAGCTAGGTGCCCGCATCAGTTTCCAACTGGATATCAGCACCTGTAATATCCTTAGTTTCACTGAATCTTGGCTGAATCCTGGGATACAGGACAGCATTTAAAGAGGTGACCTCTTTTCTATATGTCTATCTGACAGAGCAGAGGAGTCTGCCGAGATAAGGCATGCGCTTTATGGTGAATAAGGACTGGTGTGATGAGGCAAAACATTCTCACTCCGACCTCGTCACATATTGCCATTTGGTTGTGGACTTTCCACATCCAGATATGAAGCGCAAGGTACTGTGGATGCATTGTTTGTTGATGTTCTGTGACACCCCGTCAACCTTTGTCTGTCACATGCTCTGGCTTTTTTCAAAATACACAGGAAATGTACAACTTAAATACTGTCTCTTTCAAAATAAACTCACTACATTGGTATAACACCACAAATTGATGGCTTTTTCCTTCAACAACAAACGCATGTGGTTACATTTTGCCAACACACGCATATGGATGGGTTTAGGCAACAAAAGCACGTGGTTGGGTTTAGGAAAAAACAACACGGTTTGGCTTTACAATCTTACAGGAAGCTAACACCAGCCTCCTGGGTGAAAGTTGGTGGTTGTTGGGGACTGGGTTGAATGAGGTACTGTACTGTTCCTGTATGCCCTGCGCCACAAGAAGAATAGACACTCTCAAACACGGCTATATGCCATTCAGAGTCCACTGAAGAGCGGAGTTGCTGCCATGTTCGAAAAAGGCGACCATGCAGCCATCTTGTTGAGTTCAAGATATACAAAGAAATTACGGTAAATGCCCCATGTGATGCAAGAGCAAGAGCCAGCCACAGTCTGGAGCACAATCCATGACATCACCGCTCATGACATCAATGAATTCACTATTTACCTGTAAAACAACAGAAGCAACTGTACCCGAAAGCTACAGTTCAATCATTCCACTGACAGAACCCATGGATTACCTGAACGTGAAGAAATATAAAGCAGCAGCTTACAATGTAAAATGAGGCTAAAAAGGACATTACAATGCACAAGTTAAATTAAGTGACGGGATTACATTTCACTGGAGTGAGGGCGACCTCTGGCTCACCTGGTAGAGTGTCCACCCCATATAGGCTGGACCTTTGCAACGGCCTGGGTTCAATTCTGACCCACGGGCCTTTGCTGCTTGTCAGTCCCCCTCTATAGCACCTTTCCTGTAATTCTACAGCTGTCCTATCAATGGTGTCAAGAAGCACCCAAATCTTCAAATAGTTGTGTCAAGAATGAAAAAAAAGAGCTGAGAAAGAAGTTTAAACTCTGGTTCCTCTCCCTTCCTCTTCACATCTGGCCAATCATAGTGTGAATGTCAATGTCAGCCTGACATTTGAATCTTGTGCTGTTAGGGTAGCTAAAAATAAGGATCATGTTGATTTCAAACCAACAATAGCTTTAAAGAAGTATACTTTTTCAGGGAATTTAGAAACCTTTCTTTGGAACTGGACTGGACTGTTTTTGGCTCCTTCCTTCCAAAAAAATCTACTGCGCCACAGGGATGACTTTCCAGTGAAACAGGAAGTACTGGGTTAAAATTTGCACTAAACAATGTCCATTTGCCTCGTCTACACCCCCTCTTTTCCTCTGTTGGCTGCATCTTCCCTCTGGCCACCTGACTCTCATTCGCTCAGTGTAAACCAGGCCAACAACCGTCACTGTGCAGGCCGAAACTTGTGCCAAAGTCTGAAGGTACGCATGAGGTCAGTGTTCAACGGAGGTCCAATGGTCAGTCAATCTGCATGTGGGTGTTTGTCCAAGTATGTGTGTATCAGAGACAGTCTGGAGCCAGAGGAGTGAACTCACAGTTCGGGCAGAAATGAACTGTTAAGCGTGTCAAAGCTGCTAAGTCGATTTCTTTGAGTGTTAAGCTTCATGTCCTTCAAGACAACGTTTCATGTCCTGGTTTGGTTTTTTTATACCTGGTCAAATTCTTCATTTTAAATAGTGAGGGACAACTTTATTTTATTGTGTTTATTTTATGTTTTTATGTTTGTGTGTTTTATGTTTTTATGTTTTGCAGACTACCCAGAGCTTAACATCTGTCCCACTGATGATAGGCCTACACACTTATAAACATCTCCTGGAAGAAGATCAGCTCTTCACTCAGGATTTCAGGTAGATAGGCTATATGATGCTTGTTAAGTTTGCTTATCAACCTCAGACACAACCTGCCGCTGCGCTCTTGAAAGCTGACACAGAAAAGGCACAAGAGTAGCACCCAGCGCCAGACCTTGCGTTTTCCAGGTGGTTAAAGACGCAGCATATGTACAGCCTCTAATTTCCAGGGCTGGTACCTGCGGTTATTACACAGGCTAGTTAATAACATGTTGGGCAGGAAATCCAAAGTGTGGCATCATTTTGAGAAGGTGAAGGACGAACGCAAGGTGATAAGTAAACTCATCTTGATCTATCGAGTACAACCATGACGAATCATCTGAAACATGTAAGTAGCTACATGCCCATTAACAACTGCTGTAATGTAGCACAGTGTTAACAATGTTACTGATATTATTCTTTCTCACATCTTCAACTCAAACCATTGTGTTGCCCCGCCCAAAATATATCATTTAATAATTAAACTAATATTGTAAACATGCGAGCGACTAGTCGACTAATGGCCCTAAATGATGACTACTGGTCGACTAGGAAAATTGTCAGAGGGGGGGCAGCCTTAATGAACACCATTCCCAAATGAGTCCTAGACCTCTGTGAGCTCAATGTCCTGGTTTAACTGAAGAGGCAAGTCTTTAGAAACAGACTGAATGTTGGAGATGTTTTCAGACAGTGAAACAACAACTAGAAAGTTGGATAAGTGACTTTAAAACAGAGTTTTGGTGAATTTCATGATATCAACAAAACCAAGTTACAAAGACCTAAAGGTCCAGTGTGTAGGATTTAAGGGGACATCCTGGCAGAAATTTTATGTTTTCTTAGTGTATAATGACCTACACTTGTTACCTTGGAATGAGCCATTTATATCGACATGGGGAGCAAGTCCTTGTTCATGGAGATCACCATGTTGCTTTGCTATGTTTCTTCAGTAGCTTAGAATGGACAGAAACACTGGCTCTAGATAGAACCATTTGCATTTTTGCCACAGTAGTTAGCAGCCCCGCCACAACAAGCAGTGTGGAAGAAAGACAGATTTTTGAACATGAGACTGCTTTATTTAGTGTGTTTACTGGTTTTGATCACTGGATCCATTTGTTTTAGAGAGGAGGAGACGTCTGTGGATAATTCAGCTCCTAGTAAAAACCTCCTGAATGTTTGGATCATTAGTAGAAAATAGGTGAGCATACATGTGCACATGCTGGGCTAACGGCCCATCTCAAACATGCCAAACAGCATCATAGAGACACTGGTTTGTGATGTGGAACTGCTTTATTCAGTGTGTTTTGTGTTTATATAACTTGGTCGGTTTGATTTGGAGAGGAGGAAACCTCTGCAAACAGTTTGGCTCTTACTAAAAACCTCCCGAATGTTTGGATTTTACGTTATCAGAGAAAAATGGTGAGCACACATAGCAGGTGCTGGGCGAGCAGCCGACCTACATCATGCTGTTGAAGAAATTTCAGAGCTGATGATATAATAGTTGAAGAGGGCCTCAGGAGACTTTGAAGGATCACACAAAATATTTAATAAAGACTCGATCAAGGAGAATCACAGCTCAACATACAGAGTGTCACACTGTGTATGCTGTCCAGAGATTCTGAGGGTGTCCTTGCCAGGTTCATTTAACCCAAACACTGCTCACTTGCGAGTTACTCCACCTTCCCAGATAAGGCTATTCTGTCCCTATCTATGGCTATGTGAAGTTTCTATTGGTTACTAACTTTAAACGACAAGCATGCTCACCTGGCTCGCTCTAAATCACCTCGACTGTCTCGAACAAAATGCACAGGTCTAAAGCCCATATCAGACCAATGATTCACGACAAGACGAAACCATTTTAGAATGCAGCAGAGAAAAGTTGCAGAGGTGTGCACTGGCCGGTCTGAGCTCGACTCAAGCTGACTCATGGTGTCACCTGCAACTCAGCTGGTCAAATCGCCGGCGGCTGGTTTTAGAACGAAAAGCACATCAAAATGACCATAGACAGGATGTTTGCTTGCTGAGGCAGGTGCTCTGTCCCCGCAGAGAACCTCTGTTTACGTCCTCACTAGAATCAAGTGTCGGACGGTGGGTAGCTGTTACTGCTGCTCTCTGTATGAACCAGCAGGTTTTTAGATAGTTGCAGAACGGCACATTGCAAGTAGCTGCATGTTTCAACTCGTCTCGACACAAATTTTTGGTCTGAACTGGGCTCTAAAAGAGACTCTTGTCTGTTGAGCCTGGAGCATCTGGCAATCTCCCTTTCTCTTAACCTTGGGAGTTATGGCAATGGGGTTGGCTAGGCACCCTTATCTGGGCAGCTGTACTCCCTCCACCACAACTATGGAGTGCGTTCATGACAAAGGTCAAATGGGTTGACCTCGAGGCCTCTTTTAAGCCTTCTGCTGACCTGAGTGGTGCCTTAAGCATATCAGTCATTCCATGCTGACCAAACTTCCATTAATGACCAAACTACAGGCTGTAACATGACAAAATTCCTTCACACCTGTGTGTTTTTGCTGGTTTTCACCTGGTCCATTTGTTTTGTAGAGGAGACCTTGCAGATAATTCGTCTGCCAGCTAAAACCTCCTGAACAGTGAACACTGAATGAATTCTAATTGGGAAACATTTTAGCTGGTACCTGCACAGTGCTCATTAAGTAACTGTTAAACTTGTTCACAAAGGTTTCAATTTCTGATAGCATCTGAGTGTTAAGTCATAACTTTGGTTGTGAATGCAGTTTGGTTCTGAGCATGTCAGGAGACAGATGAGCTGTGAAAGAAGTGGACCTACCCTCCAACCAGCGGGGTGCCATCCACCCATTTCCACTGATCCTCCGTGTGCTCGTCAGTGATCCCAAACCAGTAGGCGTTCCAGTGACCTCTGGGGAGGAGGTTCCATAGAAACGTCTGGGAGGAAACACACACATACAAAAGAAAAGTTAAAGTACATTCAGGAAAGACATTTATCAGTGACTGTTTTTTTTTTACAATAGAGAAACAGCTCAATGCTTGATGTTTGATTAATATCCCAATGCCACACCAGACAGGATGTTTAAATTTGCGCGATTCTGCAAAAGCCAAAATTATGTTCAGTTACTGTGTTTTTGTAAAGAGTAAGGTGGATGGTATTGTCAACAACATCACTGATCCACATTGTTGCACCAGGTGACATCTTGCTTCATTATCATGAACACACACACTGTAGTTTGTTTTGACTCAGTCCACATATATTTTGTAAGTAACACAGCTTTATCTTTTAACATTTGGGCTCATCTTGTAAGGAACAAACAGACCGCTCAATAAGTCCACTAAATGAAGTAACTTCCCTGAACTCAGGACAAGAAAAGGAAGCTGCTCTGTCTGATAAGGTCATTTGGTGTGTGTCCAAACACTTAAACAGCACATAATCTGGGTGCAAAGTAAGGCACGAGGGGCATTCATTCATTCATTTTCCGTAAACGCTTATCCTCTTGAGGGTCACGGGGGGGCTGGAGCCTATCCCGGCTGACATTGGGCGGGGTACACCCCTGACAGGTTACCAGACTATCACAGGGTAACACATAGAGACAGACAACCATTCATGCTCACATTCACACCTATGGGCAATTTAGAGTCACCAATTAACCTGCATGTCTTTGGACTGTAGGAGGAAGCTGGAGTACCCGGAGAGAACCCATGCTGACAGGGAGAGAATATGCAAACTGCACACAGAAGGGCTACCCCACCAGGAACCCTCTTGCTCTGAGGCGACAGTGTTAACCACTATTCCACCGTGCCGCCCCGCATTTTGTCTAGGGGTGCTTACCATTCATATCTGAGCTGCTACCACTACCTGTAATTTGCTACCAGTATCTTTTTTGTGGTACTTTAATTTCACTGTCATGACAAAACAGAAAATAACTTATTTTCTGTCTCTGTCTTTCTGTCTGCTTGTTTATTAATGTATTTCAGCTCATCTAGCAGCAATACTAGACTATTACTAAAAAAAATATAGAAAATAAAATAGACCAGATGCCAAAACTTTTGCTGCAGATTGGCATTGTCGTGATTTTGGCTTGAAGGGAGTGCGCTTCTGCCTCCTGTCTAAAATTAAAAATGATAGCTCGTTGGGCTCTTTGTCTTGCCTTGGAGCTCTGTGGCTGGCTTTCAGGTTTTTGGGGTGCTCCATGACACTTCTGCCTCTTGTCTTAACTTGGCATTTTTACCCAGATGCGCTCTCAGGTACTGAAATCTGGCATTGATGGATTTTTTGCAAATCAGTGGTACCAACGTAATTTGATTAGGTACCGAAACCCAATTTAGTCACTTAATTAATCATAGGTGTGTTTTGAGCGTAAATGTGAATTCAACCTATCAGAGTGTTATCTCCCTTTCCCTTTAAAAGCTAGGTGTGTCTGCACCTGGCGCACTGCTATGTACATGGCAGACATGGCAAATAGGACTTTTCGCTGTGCTGTTCCGACAAGCTGTTGGAATAAGCATGGAGCCCACACTGTAACTAACTGCACTCCCTGAAGAAATATTATCATATTTATGGAAAGATGAAATAGTGATTCCAGAGTAGGGCTGGTAAAATAATATTCGAAGGTCGAATAACCGTTGAATATGGAAAAAAATGGACATCTGGTTGTGAAATTTAATATTCAATTAGTGTGTGTGGCTGTCGCTCAGAGCACTGGGCATACTGCTGACTCTCTTGCAGTGTGTGTGTGTCCTTTACTGGCCTATGTAGTTGAGCGCTTGCTGTCACGTGTCATAACAAACCACCCGCAAAAGTGAAGAAATTCACTCAAATAAACGTCAATGGACACAAAATCTAATGGCATTCCTTGGGACACATGACAGCACTGTGCTCATTATATTGCAACCTTGCGGCTTGTCATACTGTACCTGCTCCTCAGCTGTGTGGATGATGGCCAGGTAGGCTCCTTGGCTCTCGCAGAACGACTTGCTCTCCGGCCAATCCCTTGAGTTTCTGGAGATGAAGTAACAGCTGTTGTTGAAAAGATGCCAGTTTGCGTTGCAGACGATGGGGGCCTTTGTCGTTGGTTTCACTGTCGGTTTAATCACTTCAGGAGCTGATGACACGCAGAAAGAGAGACATATGGCAACCAGGAAGCAGAGCAATACATTCTGATTCTTGCCAAAATGCACACTTTACTCTCATAGAGTAGGAGTAGTGTGACTGCAGATGCTTAACATTAACATATGGGTGATAAATATGGAGCCATCTACCTTTAGTGGCCATCTTGGTAGCCAGTTTGGCCAGCAACTCGTCCTTCTCTTTCTGCAGCTGGTTTTTCTCCTGCTGCAGTTTGGTGATGGTGGAAGTAAGAACTGACGAGTTTGTATCCTGAGTCTGCTTCTGTATCACTGATGTTGCTTCACCAGTGCCCTCAGATTTGTTCTTGTCTGTGGAACATATAGAGCAATGGACAACTAAGTTAATATATATAGGACATGTAATGAAGTATGTTAAAAATGATTTATCAGCTTGGGAAATTGAAGCAGAAAAGACACCAAACAAGACTATGGTGCAACATGCAGATGTGTTTTCATTATGTGGACCTTTAAAGGGGACCTAGTATGCTTATTTTCACATTCCCATGTATATTTTGACTTTCTACTAGGAAATGTTTACAAGCTTTAATAATTAAAAATGCTCTGTTTTAACACCTGTGTCTTAAAGCCCTGGAAGTCCAATCTGCTCTGATTGGTCAGTGTTTCTTAGTCTTCCATGTTCAAGCATCCCTACATCATCATTGCAGCTGGAAAATGACTGTGATGGAGTATAGTGGCACTTTATACTAGAGGTCGAGGTCGAGGTCATTGGTTTGGCCGAACAATCTGCACTGATAGGACTTTATTAAACTATCATTAATGAGGAAACGAGGCACTGATAGTGGCTGATAGCTGTAACCTCCACTTGCCATGTGGGTATGGCCATAAGGCTTTTGCACAGAGTACCCCTTCGATAGAATTAAATAGCAAGCCACTAGCAATGTGTGTGAAATTAATTTCTGATAATTAAACAACTGTTAAGTCATAATTACTCCGACACCAGGAGAAGCTAGCGCTCCAGCCATAAATGCAGAACAAACTTTCAACCTAATGGTCACCGTACACCAGATATAATTTTCTTAAAAAGCAACAATCCCCACATTTTTCTGGCGAATGTGATTTTGTCCCAGGGTTAGCTGATTTTACCGCAAAGGTGTTGAGTGGTGTTCGTCTCATAATGTCTATTTTCAGTGAATTCTCCCCAAAATAGTTGTCTCTCAAAGCTGTTCTGTGATTAGCTGCTTTGCTCTGTTTTTACAATTCTAAAACTGTTCTTATACTGTTCAAGTGCAGTCGAGGAATAGTGTCTCCTCATTTATGAGCAGGCCACATTTAAACTCGTTGTTGACCTACACAATACAAGGGTAAGAAACTTTTCAGCTCTACTCACCAGTTTGGCGTCAGCCTACTCTCAAATTACCCAGCCACGTACTTATCCATTGATTAATATCAGTCACACAGTTTGATCCTCCTCAAGCTCCTGCTAAAACCAGCTCGGTGCCATATGCCGATTCCATGCTTTGGGACTCGATCAGCCACGCAAAAGTCTGAGCACTCGTGTGTGCCAGTGTATCGTCGGGGCCAGATGAAAGCAATGTCAGATTAACTGCCAATGTGCAGGCTTTGTTCCAGTTTTTTCCTGCTCCACACTATCAGTATTATATTGGCCATTAAAAATCTTTTGTCTGTCAACCTCTATTTTATATCATGAAACTCATTGGTAAAAGCTGCTAAACCAAAATTATGTTTCAGCTTTTAGATGTGGGAAAGACTAATTCATGATTACTGATATTTTTTTTTTTTATTGTGTTGGACCATGGGAATTACAGGTATAAAGTGTGAATATGGGCAAAGTTCCCCTTTAAGAACAGAAGTAGTGTGAGTTTGTGTTGCAAGGCTCAAACCACTAGATCCTCTTTTTCTTACCTAAAACTGTTCATTCGGCAATTCTGAATTCACTATTTCTGCCTTAGGTTTTCACAGCCTGAACTGATGACGAGCACCAGTCAGTTACGTGGTCATATTTTTTTTATATCTTCCCATTTGGTCACCTGAACTGTTTCTGTCAGCAGAGAAGAGCAGAATATATACATAATGTAATATAAAAATTTAATTACTTTTGGGAATATTTTTTACTTACTCCAAAAGAAAATAAAAAAGCTCATTAGCTCTCAATACGAAAAAGATAAAGACAATATTACAGCCTACATGTAGTTGGACTACTTTAACATACAAATAAATGGGTGGAAATTGTCTTCTGTCTCTTCTATCTGACAATTTGTGTACTCACAGTGTGCAGTGACGGCTATGATGGAGATGAGCAGGACAGCACACAGTGTAGCCAGGCAAACAGTGGCAAGACGGTAGGGCCCGGGGCCACTCGGCCTGGGGATCAGTCTGATTGGGGAGACTGGGTGAGCTGAAGAGGAGAAATGGGGAAAGGTTGTCAAGATTAAGATAATACCAATGTTTTCTGGATACTGCTTTTTAATTTTGCATATTTTCTATAGACCCTTTTACTGTTAGTAAACAGTATGATGTTTTATAGTGGGCTGGGCTTAGCTGGAGGAAAAAACAATTCTCCACATTAGCTAGCGCTAGAGTTTTAGACAGTGACAGAGCGCATTCTGGCACAAACTGGACTGTACTTTAAAAGTGTTAAGTGCTTACTTTAAAAATTAAACACTGACCAACAGGACCAGACTGGCCGACCTGTATGCTCTCACTCAGTGGTTGGATGATTTGACAGGACTGATGAAGGTAAGATGGCCGGCTTCATGGTCGATTACTATGTCAGTCTTACAAAGGAGGACGGCACTCAAAAGATCGCAGATAACATAAGCTAATGCGCTAAAAATTGGTCCATCGGCAGTGCTCTTTCCTACACTGTAGCACAACATAAATGTAATATATACATGATGACACAATGTTTTACAGAACAACATTACTAATGTAAAAGCTGAGCAGCGGGGAAGTGGAGAGAGATGCAACCATACTCGTGTACAGTATAAATCAGCCATACCTAACATGACAACAACCTTAGGAATCTTTCTTGCCAGGTCTATTCAAAATTTGCACAATTAGCACAATCATTACTGCTTTGCCGACAGTGTCATTAACAGGCAGCTCACTCGGTGTGTGATGTGCACTTGTAGATAAAATATAGGCCTATATTAATGAAGGTTCATTAGTACGGTTTTGTATTTCTCTGTAATGTAGCACAGTGTTAACAATGTTACTGATACTATTCTTTCTCACACCTTGAAGTCAAACCATTGTGTTGCCTTACCCTAGTTATATAATTTAATAACTAAACTAATATCGTAAACATACGGGTGACTAATCGACTAATGGCCCTAAATGACAACTATTTAGGGGCAGCCCTAGAGGCAGCAATATACTGCTGTAACTTTCCTTATTTCCTCACTTGTGAGATCTGGCTGGTTGCTACATTTTCACTTTACAAGGTTTATGCTGAAGTGTCAGAAAGACAAGCACTCTTCCTGAACCCCTTAATGTCACACTATATGACTGTGCTCCTGTACTGTTGCATTAAAGGAACTGAAACTGCTGTGGCAGATGCTTTTAAAACATGATTCACACCTTTCATGGCTGTGGCTTTGAGTATTGGCCGATACCCAATACCGATCCGATACCATGGTTGACCTAAAAAGCTATATACCTTGGAGTGTTCTGTGTGAAATACCTCCACACAGCAGATTCTCAGCCTCGCTCCATGTTGTTTGCGCTTGGCTTATCAACTCTTGCAGCATGTGTACACGTGCTGCTGCTAACGTATGACGTAGCTCGCGTCACAATAGATTTAAAAGGATCAGCACAGGTATTGGTTGCAGGTATTGGGCCAATATTCGATCCAGATATTGGATCGATGCATCCTTAATTTATACACTGTTGAATTTCCTCTGCTTAGGCTTGTGAAAAACAAACACATTAGAGCAGTCTCTGGAGTGTGGGAAATTTGTCTGCACTACAATTATCAAATTAAGCAAACAACGGTGAGGGAAATGACTTTGATTTGTTTGGATGTGATGCAGTCATGACCAGGTGAACATTTATTCCTACACAGATTCGGAGACTCATCATTATTTTTTACGTTATTGTTCATCTGTCAATTTAATAGACCAGAGGCAGACTGACTCTATTTTTTTTTTTTTTTAATTCCTGCCATGAGCCAACTGTCAGATTTAGTCAACCAACCAGAAAAGATGCAGAGCTGATTTCGGTTTGTACAGACTTGTGACGACCCGTCTGCTCCACTTGCTGTGCCTGTTTTCCTGACTATTCTTTCTGTTTCAGGATGCAGGTCAAGGCAGAGGATTGTCATTTAGCTCACGAGCCACACCTGGGCCACTGTGCTTCATGATATAAAAGCTCACCATCTTTCAGCAGACCTCCCTTACGGCAAAGCTGCTATTCTTTTGTTTTTTTTCTACAGACATTTCTGCACACCCATACACACAGACATGACTGATTACTGTCACTTTTGTTCAGTTATTTCTTGGTATTTTGTAAATAAATAAGCTTCTAACTCTTTGTAATTCCGTCTCGTCTCCCATCCTTGTGCCAGCTTATGAGCCAGGCTGTGACAAGGCTCAAGAGAAATGGGGACGCAAGTGCTGACGGGGCAAAAGACACTGGCTTCAACTTTTTACTAGGCTGTCAAAATAACATGCTAATCTCGACTGATCACAGAAAAACAAGTTTAAAAAATTAATGTTGATAGATAGCACGCTATGGTGCCCTTTGACCTTGAACATCATTTAAGGCCACAGTGCCTTTATCAGATGATGGAGGCAGACAGGACGATGCTGCTTGGCTCCGCGAATAGAACGTTTACATCTAAAAAACTGTTCATAGGAGCACCGCTCTCTGCAGTTTCTGCAGTTGGGAATTTTTGTTCCATATGAGTACTTAAAGCCTGAAATATCACCTCACTGAAAAGCATTTACCAGGGAACCTGGAGGTCAGAGTTCGCACAGCCTCTGATTCTAGCACTAGCTCCCTAGCAAGCCTCGTCAAGCCACACTCAGCCAGGCGTTCAGATGCAAACTGAGTAAGTCTATGGCTGACTCCAAATGACCACCTTCTAGATTTGTAGACTTGTGGACCATTATCACGTAGAGTCGGCAAAGGCAGAGACCAAAAGCTGATACACAGCCTTCGAGACAGTTTTACTCGTTGCCATGGAAACGAGTGACAATTACAATAACTTTAACTGCTGTTGCATTCTGTCTGCTCATCTGTCACTGCAGATAACATATAAATCCTATGTATAGGGTTGTTCTGTGAGTGAACAAAATAAATATCTGTATAACAAACAGACTACAGACTTTCAAATACAAAGATGGTTGTGAATAAGAACTGGACAATGACTAAAGCATGTCCTCACCAAGATGGCAGCACATCTATTGTCTCTGTAAGGTGTTTGTCTGTTTTAGTGTTTTTCTATTGGATTTTAGTATATTTTTTAAACCCTTTCATCTTAGGCTTGTGTGCTGATGAAATGCCAACTCTTGAAGGTCTGTGGACTGTTTATGATTTGCCTGCTTTGGAAGGCTGATCTGCCTTGTATGCTCTGGCCTGCTCCTTCTGCTTGTGTGGACTGGTTTGCTGGCTGTAGCTTGTTCTGGGCCCAGTTCATCCACCCTGCACTGCTCCCTGAGGCCTACTTCAACCACCCTGCTCTGCAGCATGAGGCCTGCTCCGTCTACCCTGCTCTGCAGTCTGTGGCTTGCTTCAGCCACCTACTCTGCAGCCTGGGCCTTGCTCCTTCCAACTCTGCACTGCATCCTGAGGCCTGCTCATTCCATCCTACACTTCAACCTGAGGCCTGCTCCCTCCATCCTGCACTGCATCCTGAGGCCTGCTCCTTCCACTCTGCACTGCAGCCTAAGGCCTGCTCCTTCCACTCTACACTGCAGCCTGAGGCCTGCTCCACCTGCCTCTAGAAGCTGGCCACTACCACCAGTGCTTCAGCAGCCTCCAGCAGCCCTGCAGCAGCTAGCCTCCAGCATCCCTGCAGCCTCTGTTTGTCAGAAGCCCTCCACATTACTGAGGCCTGTGCCGTCTGCGGAAGCCATCCACACTACACCGAGGCCTTGTTGCCCACTGAAGCCTTTTTTACTATTCTGAGGCCTGTGGTGCTTGCTGTTTTCTATTCTCAACGCATTGAATAGTGCTTGAGAGTTGTTGACAATGGCATTTCTTATAATTTTATTTTGTTTACTGACTGTGAGGGGCTTGGGGAGAAGCGACCATTCCTGGGTGAGTACATCTAACAATGTGTTTAGCCTGCGGGACATTGCTCATGGATGCACTTGCACTATGGCTGCTGTACAACCTTTGCAACCACCGATCCTGTTGACACAGGACATGAATTTATCAGCTGATGTGCCCAGAGACTTCCCCCAGCTTCGAAGCCTTTTAGTTTTGCAAAATTACCTCACATTCTGTGAGAGATCGTGCTTGGTTTCAACATACCGAATGTCAGATTCAAAATGTAATAATACTAAGCAGAGACTGTTGATTGTTTTATTATTACTCTTATCTGGTAATATCCAACTTAACCCTGGCCCTGACTTGCAGTGTGCCCAGACACCTGATTTTAAATCCTTGTCTGGTCTTAAAATTGTTCATCTTAATGTGAGCAGCTTGTTACCCAAGATGGACATGGTCAGGATTTGGGTTAAAACAACAGATGCAGATATTGTTGTAATTTCTGAAACTTGGCTGACCAAGTCAATTGCTGATGCAGATATTAATATGGTTGGATACAATGTTTACTGTACTGACAGGCCTAAGAAAGGTGGCAGTGTTGCTACTTTTGTGAAATCAAAGTTTGATACCTGTATAGTTCTGTCTGAATCCATCTGCAAACAACTGGAATTTTTGGCACTGAATGTGAAAATTGCCAAGGGTCTTTGTTTAACTGTTGTTGGGTGCTACAGGCCTCCATCCGCCTCCAAGGAAGCATTACAATCTTTGAAACATCTTTTGTCAAGACTGAATTATAGTGAACTTGTTTTAGCTGGTGATTTAAACTGGGATTGGCTTCAAACGGTTTCTGATGATTTCAAATCTTTTTGTGCTTCCATAAATCTATTAATTTACCCACTCGGCCAAACCTTAAAAGCCCTGAGAGGTCCACCGTGATTGATTTGATTTTAACAAATGTTCCTCATAAATTCTCTTCTCTGGGTGTCTTCTGTAATGACTTAAGTGACCATTGTGTTGTTGCTGCTATCAGAAACACCAAGGTGCCCAACTCAAAACCTCGTATGATTTATAAGAGGAATGTTAAACACTTTAATGAACAAGCCTATCACCGTGATTTGTCTAATTTTGATTGGAAAAGAATGGGATTGATCCCTGACGTTGAGATAGCTTGGACATTTTTCAGAGATGGTTTTATGCAAATTTTAAATAAACATGCCCTATTAAGGAGATATAGGGTAAAGGGCCGAGTAAACCCCTGGTTCTCCCCAGAACTGGCAGATATTATTCATGAGCGTAACCTGGCTTGGGCCAAAGCGAGGAAAACAGATTCTGCCATTGATTGGCTTGTTTTCAGAAGACTAAGAAACCAATGCTCTTCTTTTATCAAAAAAGCCAAATCAGAATATTATTTGTCTGTCACTACCGAGAACCTAAATAACCCACAGAAATTTTGGAAAGTTATTAAATCTCTTTCTGTGAGTAAAAGCTCTCAGGCTCTTCCTAATAATGTTTTAAAGGAATCTATTCCTGTCTATGATAAAATGGAAGTATTGAATTGTTTTAACAAGCATTTTATATCTTCTGGCTCTTTGTTTGACTCGGTGGGATCTGTGTCTGTGAAACCCTGCACAGACCTCCTAATGTTCACTGGTCAACCATTCAACTTTGTACCTTTCTCAGTTCAGGAAGCTCATAAAGCCCTTAAAGCATTAGATCAGAGAAAATCTGCTGGACCTGATTTAATTGATTCTTACTTCTTGAAACTGGCAGCTGATTTTATAGCAGAGCCTCTTACAAACCTTTTCAACCTCACTGTGGAAAAGAATGAAATTCCCTCTGTATGGAAATCAGCTTTCATTCTCCCATTATTAAAAGGAGGGGACCCAGCAATTTTAACTAATTATAGACCAATATCTAATTTGTCAGTGCTGGCCAAAATTCTTGAAGCTCTTGTGAGTGAGCAACTAAAAGAGTTTTTACACTCCAATGCCATCTTATCGAAATATCAATCAGGCTTCAGAAAAAAACATAGTACCATCACAGCTGCAATGAAGGTGGTAAATGACATTAGTGTTGCACTTGATAAGAAACAACATTGTGCATCACTTTTTATTGATTTGTCAAAAGCATTTGGCACTGTTGACCATGATATTTTAAAACTTAGACTCCTTCAGTCCGGGCTCTCGGAGCAAGCTGTTACTTGGTTCACAAATTACCTCAGTAATAGGACTCAGTGCATTAAACATGATGGTCTGTGTTCTGAGTTTGTTACTGTCCACAAGGGGGTGCCGCAGGGTTCTGTCTTAGGTCCCCTCTTATTCATTATTTATATTAATGATTTGGGTCTAAATGTGTCGGATGCTAACCTGCACTTTTATGCTGATGATACAGTAATTTACTGCTGTGGATCAACTGTAGCTCAGGCCAAAGAATCCCTGCAGAAAGCCTTTATTGCTGTTCAGCACTCGTTACTTCACATGAAACTTGTTCTCAGTGCAGACAAGACTAAGTTTATGTTGTTTTCTAATTC
>JAPZEB010043311.1:0-11106 GCA_029783705.1 Chaetodon striatus
GTACTTCAACATCTTAAACATGGATAATTTGAAACAACAACAAACTTTTTTTAATTTTACCTTAATTTTATTTATTTATTTATTCATTTATTTATTTATTGGTCACATTATTTTACTAATTTTAATTTTGACGCATAAACTGCCACAACTATGGTTTGACTACTCATTTGTCATTATTCCTGTTAACATCTCTGGCACTGTAAAAAATGTTTTCACCTTTTTGATAATCTTTATTTTGTATATTTTGTGTGTTTGTTTTCACATTTTGTAGGTTTTGTTTCAACACTAGGGGACACATGTGAAACAGGGGCGGTCTGATTGACCGCTGCAATAAAAGTTTTACATTCAATTTTCTGCATTCTGTGAATTTTTAAGCACCAGTTTGTGCCCTTTATTTAAGGTGTATATGTCTCTTTTTTTTCCAAGTCAAAAGTCTTCTGCTACTTTTTATGTTTTTATTGCTCTAATTATTGAGAGGGACCTGATAAATATTGTTTTATTTTATCTCAAGTACAACTGTTTGTTCAGTATTGACTTTATAACCTTAATGTTGTCAAACTCCTCTCATGTCAGGTGAAATCTGTCGCTGAAAAGATTGAAGAAGCCAACGTGAACATTGGTAAGAAATTTTATATAAGTTTAAGAGTTTTAATAATTCAGATGGATGCAGATTTATGTGAATGCTTTATTTAAAAAAGATTCAAATATTTACAGAACAAAGAGGACTCGAGTCACATGACTTGAACCCGAATCAGACTTGAGTCACTTATGTAATGAGTTTAGACTCGACATGACAAAATTCAAAAAGACTTGCAACTCAAGTAGGATTTTAACGCCAATGACTTGTGACTTCACTCGGACTTGAGCCTTAAGCCTTAGACTTGAAAATTCTTGATAACATCTACCAGGCCCAGAAATTAAAAACTACATTGGAAACATCAACATCAACGTACTGTTTATGTTTTACAACATTTACATTTTACAACAATCTAATATTATTTTAGGTTTGGATGGTTGGGTTAGGATTATTAAAAATTGAGGCAATAGTGTATCTAGCGCTAAATTAAAACACTGACATTTACATTTATTTCTACACAGGAAATATTAGCATATAGTATATTATGCCAATAACCATGATTATTTTTATTTTCATTTTTATTTTTTCCCATTCTTTTCTTTTTGTTTTGTTTGTTTGTTTGTTTTCGTCAAGATCACAAATTCATAATAACGTGATACTGACAAAGACTTTTTTTTTCATTTAATCTACATGTTTTATCTTCTGTGGTCGTCTATCTCAACTGACCTGTGCTTGATGTTTGGACACCAGTCAGAGCTCCTGATGGGCCCTTTGTAGAGGATGACATACTTTATGACTCTGAGAGCGAGAGGAACGCCGACCCCTGCACCAGCCACAACTGCAAGTGGGACCAGGCCAGTGATGGCATGGTCTACGTGCCCTACATCATCGCGGATCACTACAGTGAGTGTTCTGCTTGTCAAGTATTCACATCCTTTACTCGTCTGTCTTAAATCAGTGGTTGGGTTTTGCTTGCTGCTTTCAGTCCTTTATTTGTCATCATCTTTCAAATGTATTGTCTTTTTAGTACAAAATTCCTGCTGTGTGTTTCCCTGAATAATATTTTCATGTTGTGTTTCCTGTTCTAATGTTCACATGGGCAGTGTTTATGCTAAGCTAAGCTAACTGGCTGCAAGCAGTAATTTGGTGGTATTGATCTTCTCATTTAACTCTTAACAAGAAAGCAAATAAATTTAAGATTTAATATGGTGACATTAGATCTTATTTTATCTTGTTATGTCTTTATTAAGTGACGTTTCATTTTCAGCCTCTAGAGAGCGTGCCATCATTGAACGTGGCCTTCAGTCCTTCCACAGTGTCTCCTGCATCCGATTCGTCCCTCGCACCAGTGAAAGAGACTTCATCCACATCCAGTCACTGGACGGGTTTGACCTTATTTTATGTTTCACTCACTTGTAATACAAACTGTAGACATAACAACACACAGAGATTTTGCAATGTTTGTTTTACCACACAGCAATCAAAGAAATGTAAACTTCCAGAAAACCACCCAAAATTTAGTTAAGTTTCGTTGCCTGGTATGTTATAGTTTAATCAAAATTCATCCTTATGAGATATTTAAACTGGCTCATTTTCATCTCATATATTAACATCAGTGTATACCTTTACTAGCCACATTAAATAATCGAAGCTCCATTTCAAAATACTGTACATGACTTCATTGAGTATTAAACAATACTGAGGGAGTTACATTTAATAAAGGAATGAGGAAACAACTAGTCTTAAAAACTGATTACCTGATATCTTCAAACTGTTGAGCATCCAGTTCATAAAACTGACATTAATTTGTCAATGTACCGCAGACTCTCTGTGGAGATAATCCACTTCAGCTATACCTGTAGTTTAATGACTATCGTAGTTTCCAGTGGTTCCAAATCAGGTGCTCTAATGATTGGCCTACAGTATGCAGTGGTGTCCCACAAGGATCTTTTCTTGGTCCTCTTTTATTATCATCTTCATCTATATACATAAACAATATTAAATCACCGAATCCAAATGTACACTTCTATGCAGATGACTGTCTTATATAGGCCACAGATCTTCTATTTATCTCTTGACAATGTATTCTCTTTCCCAATTTGTCACATATTGCCGCTTATTCAGTGAACTTTTGACGTCTACGTACGACACACTAAGTATCCTTGGTGTGTCTGTTGTTGATGTTCTAGGATGCTCTGTCGGTTTACATCTGTTACATGCATCATGTCGTTTCAAAATATACTCCCATTTTCATAGGACCTGCAGTTTGTGCTCATCAGATGGATACAGTCCTTTTCAAAATAAACCTACAATATTACTTACAACTTTGTATTTACATCTATTTTCCTGTGCAACAAACACACGTGGTGAGGTTTAGAAAAAAAACATTGTGGTTTGGCTCAACATTCATACAGGAAGTGAACGCTGGGCTCCTGGGTGAAAGTCCAGTGTTTGTTGGACCTATCCACCACCCCTACTGACTGCCCTATAGGGATTTTCCAGCTCCTTAAGTTGCATTGTTTTCCGCAGTGTTTCATACTGATGCCATCTTGGGGTGTTACAAACTGATGCTCCCTTGCCGTGTATTATACCACCTACATAAGAGTTTCTAGCCTACTGTCCCCATCCATACAATTCAGGGTTCTCAAATTGAGGCCTGACAGGCAGATTGGACAGACTTGGATTTTTGTATTGAATCAAATCAAGCTTCTTTTAATTTTCCAAGGATCATCAATCTACAGTTGTGTATGCTCTTGATTAAGTTTGAATATTTATACACAATAACACACACTGTTAATTATCAGGTGCTTCTCCTACGTGGGTCGGCGTTTCTATGAACAAAGTCTGTCTCTGAAGCGTCAGGGCTGCCTGTATCACGACACAGTGCAGCATGAGTTGCTGCACGCTCTGGGCTTTAAACACGAGCAGTGCCGCTCCGACCGAGACCAGCACCTCCGCATCCTGTGGGAGAACATCATACCTAGTGAGTGATACTCTAAATGTTCCACCCCTGTATCCTTAAGTTTAAGTTCATATCATAAAATGCTGCACTGCATGAATTTTGTCCTGTATTAGATTAGTGTGGGAGGTACCCTTTATGTAGTGAGAAGGAAAGTAAAGGTTTGGAGGTTGACTGACATTATTCATGACAGGACATCTCATTTGTCTTTAAATTTTTTTAATTTTCATAGTCCACTGATCCTGATGAAGGCCACCAGTCAAAAGTTGTTCTGTATGCTATAAGTGCTTCTGGAGTTTTACCTCTTCTGGCTTTGTCCCATCTCCATGCACCCTTAGAGGAAGGAAGGAAGTTGAGTTGGAAATCCTGACTCTGCTTCTACAATGTTCATGACTGCCAAAAGGATGGATCCATGATTTTTGGTGGCCCATTTCTTTATTTATTTATTTGCGGTAGAAAAAGTCTGATAAGTGACAAGTCCTTCAACCCATACGACCACATAGGTTTTATGTTCCTATCCTCAATAACAATCCACAGGGGCTTTTCCTAAACTAATGCTCCCCCTGCTGTTCAGTTTAGGAAAAGAACCGCAAGTCACTGCCCATGCGCAGGATTTCGACAACTTTGGAGTGAGGCCAGGCTCAATTAAGTGGTGATAATGTAGCAAATAGCGCGATTTTGCGTCATACGCTTTTCCGCAAGAGTTAAAAAATTGGATCTTCGGTGATCGATTCAGCATTGAGATCCTCCAGGGAAGCACTTCTTCGCACGTATGACGCAAGTCAACACAAAATATTCTTGTGCTTAAACTTGCATGAGTAACTCAATGTGAGAATTCACATCTCAGTTGGTTTGAACACAACTTTATGATGAAGCATGCATTATTACAGATGCATCTATATATACTTAACTTTAATTAACACATACAATGATAACTCATGATACTGCATGGACTGTTATAACATACTATGAGTCCTTACTACAGTTGATTGTTGGAATGTGTACTGGTTAGTACGGGTATTTATAATGCATTATAAGCCGCATCAGTCAACCTCTCGAGAACGTTCATGACACACTCATAACTCATTAGAAGTCACTTCTATAATGTTTTACGACTGTCGCATCAGCGAGCACTATGTGGGTGTAGTTATAGTGTTACCCACTTTTTACTGTGAATTTTCCAATTCCATATTTAAGTTGCAGTACTTTGCCTTTTTATTCTTCTTCCCAATATGTTTATTGTGTGTTTAACATATGCAACAAAAACCAAAGTAAGTTCCTTGGTAGTGAAAACCTACTTGACAATAAATCCTTTTCTGATTCTGATTCTGATGGCAACTACAAATATAACACTTTGCTTGACGGCTCTCTTCTCAGAATGGCAGTACGCCTTCGACAAGATCAACACTCTGAACCAGGGAACCCCCTACGACTACAACTCTGTCATGCAGTACAGCAAGTGGGTACAGGGACACCGTGTGCAATGTGTCTCAACTTCATTTACTGATATTTCTCCTACACAAACCACATTTTCATTTTCCGTTTAAAAAATCAGATTCACACATGACTGCACAGTAAGTTATCCAGCCACCCATCAGCCACTTTCTCAATGTGTTCAAATCCAGGTACGCCTTCTCCAAGAACAACAAGCCCACCATGGAGCCGATCCCTAACCCAAACGTCGAGTTCGGCACAGCCACTGAGATGAGCCAGAACGACATTATCAGGCTCAACCGGCTGTACAACTGCAGATAAACCACACCAGTAAATACACACAAACACACACACATTAACACATTAATTCAGTTGCATATGGAGCTGTTATATGTAGTGCCTGAGTATGTGTTTTACTAAATCATCTTTAGGTGATCACCAAAGTAAAGCTCCTTTGTCATTTTTTAAAGATATGCTATGCAGGATTCCCCCCAAAAAACAATGTATAGACTTATACAGACGACTCAAACACAGTGCTGAAAAAAAAATTCCACAAAAATAGTACAGCAAAACGTCAGCGTGTGTCCTATATTTAGCTCCACCAGCTTGTCGGCTATTCCTCCATAGACTCGGTTGCTGAATGTCTTCCTCGGCAAATACGCTCCAAAGAGCCTGGACCTCGTCGTCCGTCCACTTCTCGAAGCTTCTCTTCTTTTGCTCCATTTTCCAAATGATCAAAACACAAACCAAGTGAAGCTTGTAGAAATTAAATAAAGTTTGCAGCCACACTGGCACGGAAGTGAGGAACGCTGCAAGTGTGTGTTCCACCAATCAGCGTTCTGCAGCACACAGCCCCGCCCCTCAAGAATTCAGGGGAATCTGAAAAGTCCTACCCCCCTACTAGGTACTTCTTTCAGGGAAAGTTTGGGGTTGAGGGAAAGTTTTTTCCCCCGAGTAATTTCAGTGGAAGTGCGCCGAGGTTGTTCAAAATCCTGGGTAAATGATAAAAGTTCCTGCGGTGGAAAAGGGGCTGATGTGCAGGCTGTTTTCCAAAACGAGTTAAGTGTTACTGCGTCTGTATCTGGACCGGATGTTTGCAGTGCCTGTGAAGAAGTTTCACTTTATTGAAGAGTATTTTTCTGTTGTATTGAGGCACAGCAGAAAGCACTCCTCTTTCTGAACAAAACAAAAATTAGTCATTTTGTTGCTCGGTGGCATATTTCCTCCGGATACCTGGCCGACAGCAGACGCCGTGGCACTTCACTCTCAGAGTACAATTTCATAATGTCTTGTGGGTTTGCTATCTCTACTTCCCTCTCCGCCTACACATGCGATAACCCGCAACCGAATGAAATTACTTTTCAGATGAGTTGTTTGTTCAATATTTTGGAATTGAAAACACAGGCAGTTTGGTTTAGTTGTACCCCAGTTCGACTTTCAGCAAGAAAAAGAAAAGCCTCTCCTGCAATTTCAACATCAGCATTTGAGCGTCAGTAAAATGTTTTGATACTCAGCTGTGGAAGAAATACAGAAGTTTGATGTGGAGCTGAAAAGAGAAGCCTATTGATTTAATTACTTCCATCAATAATCAGCTGATGAACAGAAAATTAATGGACAGCAAATTTCAGCTTCTCAGACGATCATGTTTGATTATAAGGTGAATATTTTCAGGTTATAGACTGTTGGTTGTTATGGCTACTTTATTAAAGCCATTGTGTTCAGACTTCCTGACTTCAGACCCTGAACTACTATCACTGAACTGGTTGTCATGACAGACATACCCACATCCTGTCGTAACACCTGAAACACATACTGGTAATTAGAGCATCTTGGTCTGTTCTGAATATATGATGCTTGTTTGCCTTTACCTGAAAAAATGTTGAGCCTAGGGATGTCCGTTTTGGTTAATTTTGCTTTTGACAGCCTGATATGCATTAGCATGATGTACAGGAGGCCTTTCGTTTTAGTTTAGCGTTTTAGCGCCGCCAAGTGCGCTCATAAAATCAAGAAAATGCTTCATGAGGCTTCATTTGGCCATCACTAGGTATAACATCTCAGTGAAGGCACGGCATTGCTATGGTACATGGTAGCCACCCTCCAATCCAACATACGTAACCGAGCAAGAATAATAAAGTCTCGACTGATTGAGCCCACAGGAAGCTCTGTTAAAAATTAAGTTAAAAATATAATCACCCCAAAAATATGAAAAACAACTAATACTGATTATCAGTAAGAAACAATTACTTGGACTTTAAATGTCACTGCTGCCTGTGATGGATTTTTTGCTGCACTACATAACAGAGCTGCAGCTCAGAGTTATTTAAATGGTAAAGTAATCTGATTACATTTCTGATGAACTGATAAATTGTTTTGCCTTTGGAATGTCACAAGGTAGTGATAAACGTTCATCACAAGTTCCCAGAGTCCAAGGCGACGTCCTCAAGTCTCTTATTTTACTATTTCAAATTTTTTTTTTGCTGTTTTCGCTTGAACATTTTCCAATTAACTTTGTGATTATTTTTCTTTCATTTGCCAAATTGATTAACTTACAAAACATTTTATCCTCCTGTTGAACGGTGGATGTTTGCTGCTTGAATCACACAGTTATTTCCTAAAATAATTCTGAAATGTTGATGTGTGGGAGCGTATCAAGGTCACCATGTTAACTTGAAATGGCGTTTTTGACATCCTTCCTCCTCTGCCGCACAGCGTGATTTACATTTCCTCTGTGTGTTGGCACAGTTGTCTGGTGGAAAGAGATTAAGTTTATATACTTCATCCACCCGTGTAGAGAGCAGCGTCGTTCTGGTGTGTGTAATTAAACATAGATCATAACTGTCGTTCCTGAAGCAGCTCCTGTCCCCAGTGTACAGGTCAGTTTGACTCTAAACATGCTTATTATATCTTATCGTACTGCAAACTCACTGACGTTTCATTTACAGAACTTCAAAACAAAGCATGCAAGGAAAAGCTTCGTGTGCTACAGTGTCGCTCTTGAAACGGCCCATTGTTTCACCTCAAGGTTCGTCTTTGCGAGTTCCACTGGCCGTGTGATTCGCCTCGTCTTTGGAGAGGAGCCTTTTGATTGGCTGCCCGCTCACACTGAGCATAGAGACCGATTAGTGGTGAAAGGCTCTTAAGACTTCGACTCGTGTCTCTTTTCTCTCCTCCCTGTGAACACCCTCTGAACAATGTAACAGACAGGCACCGAGGCAAGACAACAAACAAGCCCCAGCGTATATTGTGTAGTTCCCGTTAGATGCTGACCTTGTATACGAAGCAAACATCAGAAAAACACCAGCCTTGCATTGAAAACGTCTGTTCTTTGGCTGCATTAGTGCCAGCACTTTGCTTTAGAGTTATTTGTTTCCATTATTAGTTAATCTGCAGACAGTTTTCTTGACTAATTAATTATTCGGCCTGTAAAATAGAAAAAATAGAACCCAATATGACATCTTAAAAAAATTGTAACTACCCATGGCTGAAAACCTAAAAAATCTGAGTGTTGCACAGTAGGGCTGTTATAATTCATTAGTTTAGGAGTTTAGGAGTTATGAGCCTTTAACCCTTCAGGGTCTGAGCCTTTTTTGGCCGCTTTTGAATACTTTTGATTTTGCCTTTATATACCACATGAAAAAATGTTTATCATACCCATGTTTGGTATCTTTATATCCAGCACAACTTCACCTATATGATCTGACAATTATTTTTTTCACTGTAACTTACTTTATTAACATATTGGGCCCAAAAAAATACACCAAAATCATCAAATCAGAATTAAAAAATTTGCTATTTATTACAATAAAAACCACAAACATGCTCAATGAACTGTTGCAGAACTTCAAAATGTAAACATAGCTTGCAAATATGAACATATAAAGGTAAAATTAGTACTGCATAAAATAAAAAGTAAGAAAGTTTGTGTTTGGTAGATTATTTCTTTATTGTAACAATGCTTCTTGGCAATAAATTTTATACTGTTGGAAACCCTGTTTATTTCCCTTTTTAAATGGTGCCACATATTCAGGGATCTTGCATTTGTGGGATGAGCAGCAGAGCTGAGGATGTGGGTTGCGCCCATGAAAAATTTGCTAAATCTTCTCTGCGAAGGCCAAACAGCTTTTATTTTTATTTGCTGTTGCTATTGAGGACCAACCAATCACAGCCTGCAGGTATCTTTCTCTTCCTGAGTAAATGTCAGTCTGTGGTAAATAAGGAGAAGTTAATAATTTTAGCGCAGGGCCGCCAGAGCTTTACATCTGTCTCACGGACCATATTGTTGGCCGAATACACACTTACAAAACAGCACCTGGAATAAGATCAGCTCTGCACTCAGGATTTCAAGTAAATAGGCTATGATGCGGTGCTGATAATGGTCGCTTAGCAACCTCGGACGCAACCTTCCTCTGCGCCCTTGAAAGTAGGCACAAGAGTAGCACCCCGGCGGCATGTGTACGGGCCCTGATAGTCAGGGTGCGCCTGCAGTGAAGCTGCTGCGCTCTCTGAGCTGAATTCAGGAATGCTGCTCTAATGTCACAGCCAGAATAATTACCATCAGCTGTGACAGATGAAATTCGTGCTCTGGCATCAGTGGTGGGGCCGTGACAACACACAACACAGAAGCTGCTCACACTGCAAACAAACAAAGCTCTTTCCCAACACGGTGCAGATATTGATACGTCTCTCTCAGAGCCCCCTGGAGAAATTAAATCTTTCTGCCTGTAATTTCTACCTGCACACATGGGAAGTCTCACACTCTCACTGTTATGAGTCTGTGATAGAGGGTCCTGATCGATGGCGCTTTGCACCCATTCCTCCTCCTGGTCCAGTCCAAGGTCCTGGAAAAAGAGAAATGGCTGCCTCCTTTTGCTTGGCGTGCTTCATAGATAATGCACAGCTCCATCAGGAGGTTGGTGGGAGGTGTTGATGCTTAACCACTAGTTATTGCATTTTCTTTATACAGTGTAACCTCTCTATTGGTTATTGTTTTGGACGTTCTGATATCTGTATTTAATAGCAGCAGTGGAGAGATGACAGGAAATGAGGAGATGAGGGAGAGAGATGCAACAAAGGCCCCTGGCTGGACTTGAACCGGAGACGCTGCGGTTATTGGTCGGCGTCTCAGCCCTTAAGCCACAAAAACCTCAAAGTAGAAACGTTTAGCTGCATCTCTTCTTCAGTTCTGTCATTCCTCTGTCTGTTATGATGTGCAAACAAATAAATAGTGTCAGGAAAAATGGCTGTAAAGTGGACTGTCTTTCCCCAAGGGGACAATCTTGTACACAGGTTGTCTGTTTCGGTGATTGATAACCTGATCCGTCCATTACTCACACCTGTCAGCTGGACGTGGTTACAGTAGCGCGCACCTTCCTGACCAGAGGTATCAGACCAGAGGTATCAGCTCGGTGTGGTGCGAGAGACTTTTAGTCAACGGGCAGTTAAAAATAAAACCTGCCAAACTGCTGTAAAGTGCTGCTCACAAGACTGATCACGTAAGCTGTCCACTCATAGATGTAGTAGTTTTTTTTTTTTTATATATATAAAAAAGCTTAGAGTGTTTGCTTTTCTGCTAAGTGCACCACTTCCAAGCAGTGCTTTACATCTCAATGAGCGCTGCTGATGAAGCCAGCTCTCCTTTTAACCAGTTAAATAAATGCTATTTAAAAAATCTTTAAAGGCAAAAAAATCAATAATGTTAAACTGTGTGGCTCGCACAAAGCAGGTGCTGATAGTTTTTAGGGTAACAATACATCGATTTGGATCAGTATATCAGTTCAGTGAAAACATTGATATATATCTTCTTCTTTTAAAGCCTAGTGATGGCCAAATGAAGCCTCCTGAAGCATTATCTTTATTTTCTGAGCCCACTAGATGGCGCTCATAGTTTAAAGAGAGAGGCTCCAAGAATGGCAACTCAGTGTGCTTTCAGTCTTTTGTTGAACAAAAAGCGCCATCTAGTGGGCTCAGAAAATAAAGAAAATGCTTCATGCGGCTTCATTTGGCCATCGCTAACTGTGGATAAACGTCTGTCACCCTAGTCAGAGCAGTGTGTCCTGCATTGTTGCCCCTTCCCGGCCCCCGTCATCTTTTTTTTTTTGTGGATTCAGCATGTTGAATGGGTGTCAATGATGGCGGA
>JAPZEB010043479.1:0-11099 GCA_029783705.1 Chaetodon striatus
CTGGTGTCATGGACAGACCCTGGGTAGCCCACAAATATGTCCAAGAATCTCCCTTTAGCATCACATATTGCCTGCATAGAATAAAAATTCTTATAATTCAGGTAGTCAAGGCGATGAAGTTGTGGTGGCTTTATTCTAATATGACTGCCTATCGGCACAATGACATTTTGGAAGGCAAGGGACCCTGATAAATCCACAAATCCTTGGCCCACTGCTTGGCGCTCCTCATGCTGTGGGAAAGAGATTACCCTGTTAAGATTATTCCAAATACTCTGTGCAACCCAGTGTATTATTCGATGCACAGAAGCCTTTGGGACATTGAACATGCTTGATACCCCCCTGTAGGACAATCCATGTGCAAGCCAATACGTATAAATAAGGACCTCAAGTTCATTTCCCCAGCCATGATCTTGTCCCCGGTCCAGGAGCCTCTGTAGGCTGTTCATGGCTCTCCTTGATAGGCGAAAGTCCTGCCTCAGTTCAACATCCACATCATACCATAGCCGCAGGATGGGCACAGTCGCATCCACCCTGCAGTACATTGGCAGACGATCATCCTAGAGAAACACAAAGACTGCACTGTTTACTTTTGCACAACTACCATAGCACATACTCTCCCGTAGCACTTTATCATGATCAATGTAATCACTCCAAATGCTTTACTTTTATATATCTTTGAATGATTCGATTATTTTGTAAGACCAATGTGTGTGTATGTATGTACTGTATAAGCTACTGGATGTCTAAAATTTCCCTCAGGATGAATAAAGTATCTATCTATCTATCTATCTAAGACCGATGTTCAAACCATTGGTAGAGTCAAAAAAAAAAGGCTACGTCTCCCCTGCCAGCAAACAGTAGGCTATACGCCTCAACTATGAAACAAAATTAATACCATATATCACAATCGGGAATGATTTAGCATAACTCCTTAAAATACATAACACAATTAACGCATATATGGTTAGAAAATAATGTGTTTACCTCAGATTGTAGCTACAACCACCAGCTTACATTTCCAGCTGAGTCGGTCAGCTGAGCCAGTTGGCTAGTTGCTAATGTGTGTTAGCCGCTGCCGATACAATGAAACATAAATGAGTTATTCGTACCATGAGTCGATTCGTCAGTCTTCTTCTCCGGTGTCTTTGGTTGGTGGCAGACAGCCGTAAAAAGAAAAAAGGGCCCAGGCAATTGACATCACAACCTGAGACAACGGCATTTTCGTTTGTGTTTATGTTTGCTCTTGTCGCATCCTTTGAAGCAGTCCACTAGCGTCAAGCAATGATAACGTGAATGACAATGGAGTGGTGTCTCATTTCTTAGTGGAACGTTCTTACCCCTAGCTCCATCAACTCTGTATTGAGGGGCAAGGGGAAGGCTCAGACAAGGGGTAGGGGTAAGGGTAAGGGGTAAGGGATGGTATTGGGATGCAACATAAATCCTTTACTGTTTACATCCATGTTTACTAGCTTTGGAGTCTCATTTCCTGCCTTTGTATGTTATGTAAGTCAACTCATGTGACTCACGTCAACCACCATCTTTTTCTAACCCTAACCATCTTGTTTTGTTCCTTTAACCCCTTTTTGGTCATGCAAGTAGACTTAAGTGACCGACCCTGACCCCTTCAGCATCAAGATACAACAGAAAAGGCAGCCCCCAGTGTCATTTTAGTGATGCCAGGGCTTTTGCCCTGGATAGAGATCATGTCAGTGCAGGCGCTACTCATCTGTGTGTAAGACTGTCTGTGTAGAAGTGTTTTAAATAGTAAGGTTTTAGGGAGAATGCATGTATTTGGGTAGTACTGAACCTACGAACAGATGAATGAGACTTGAATCATACTGCAGGAGTTGTGTCAGAGTTTGTAAACAAATGTTTTGTTATAATTTTATTGTTGTTAAAAATCGACCCCATTTACTTTAATTTATCAAGAATGTTTTCTGTTTTTGGATTCTCTGTCCACTGTGTCGACATGCAAGAAAACCAAATTTTCTTCACAAATTCAAGTTAGTGGAGGGGGGGGGAACTGATATACAAAATATCATTTTGTGGGTGAAGTTTGCCTTTAAACCCTGGATCTTCAACAGGAGGTTTGCAACCCCAAGGGGGTCCTCAGAGTTACTGCAGAGGGGCTGCAAAATTATTGATTGATAATTTAAGTTTTAAGTTGTGTGTCTCCTTGCGCAAACTGGTCCTTGGACTGAAAAATGTTGAAGACCCTTCCTTCAAGCAGTGCAGTGCAGGTAACAGACGAAAGTGGCTGGGCCTGTTTACACCTCCACAGATCAGCTGCTTCAGCACACAGCAGCCTGACTCAGCTGCTAATGCTCAGGACTGAACATGACCCATCAGTCCTGCTGGTCATTAACAGGCTCTGGCAGGCTGTTACCATGGCAGCCGTTCCCATGACTTGTGTTCCCATGGCCAAGAGCCTTCAGGGGAAGTTTGGCCAATTATCTGAACAATAGTGTTTTTTTCTGGTGGTTCCTCCAGATTTCTCGGACCAAAGGACACACACAGTCTGTCTGTCTGTAGAGCATGAAGTCACTGCAGGCTGTCATATACAGCTTGTTGGTGGTTTATGTTTGTGTGCACGTGTGTGTGTGTGTGTGTGTGTGTGTGTGTGTGTCTGTGTGTTTGTGCTAAAAGTAGGACACAGCAGGCTAAATTGCCTGTAATGTTTTAGTGAAAAGAATGTCTCTGGAATGAAAAGCATATGATTGGGAAGAAAATAAACCAAATGAATACTTCACTGCTTTTCCTCTTGTTAGCACCAAGTTGTAAAGCCCATTACACACACACACACACACACACACACACACTCTTCTGCTGTAGTTGGAGGACTGACATGTTCTCACAGGTCACCTGATGACCTGTCTGAGCCTTGTCCTCCCTTCCTGACAGGCTGGTAGGGGTCAGGAAGTTCAAACTGAACCAAACTACTCATCTCAGATTTTTTACTTACCTCTGGGCTGCACCTGTTCCCAAAGCAGAGAGAGGACACACAATGTGGGAGCACTAGCTGAGAGGCAGTGTGCTTAATGCTGCACTGTGTATCTCCAGAGCTTCCTTTGGCAGAGATAGGCATTACGGTTGCTATGGTCAGTATTTATGGTTAAAGAAAGTCATTTAAATTAAGTATCTGTCATATTTGTCAGCATAGATTAATCATATAAAATTTCAGTGGGCCTTGTTCACGTTATTTAACTTTTTTTTTTTAAATTAAAATGGACCCAGTGTGCATAGCTGTCACGCATCATAAAGAGACAGACAGAAGTTGAATACAGGTGTTCCAGCACAGACACTATGAGGGAAATGAAGTGGGGCCTTTTTTTTTTTTTTTTTACCATTAATGCATGTTCTAGAAGAACCTTGAAAAGGAGCATTATAGGTCCCCTTTAACTGGAGGCTCCACAATGAAGAAAGCCACAGTATTATGTTAACTCTGTTGCATAGACCCTGCTCTGCTCAAGTAAAGTATTCCACAACAAAGACACAGCATCAACACAACAATACAACACAATACAGAATAACAATATTTCTGTGATATATATATATATATATATATACATGAAGGATTGCTGTATATTGGAGGAGATTCATTATGGTGACTAGTGGCCCTACAAAGCAGTGAGGCTGCTGAAGGTTAGATTAGCAGCCCAGTCTGGAAAATCCATGTCATAATAATGAGCAAGGAACTGTAGCAGAGTCACGAGGCTTCAGAGTTGTGCAGGGAGCAAAGTCCTCACTCTGAGAATACACAACAGGCACCCACACCCACACACACATGCACTGTTAGATACACCTCTGCCTCTGTGCAGTTGACTGTCCTGCTGGACAAACATAGACACAACAGAGTGCAGTTACAGAGTGTCAACTTCTATGTGGCATCATGTCAGAGGTACATATAATCTAGCTTGGTATTTTCCAAATATTGGTATTATTCACCCGTCCATCAGAAGAAGGTGGTTGGCTTTTTAAAATTCCTAATAGATTTAAGCAGCGTCACCTTGGTCATGCCTCTCTGGCCACTGTTACACTGCTCATTCAAGGCGGGAAGATTGCCTCGCCATTCAGTGTATAGAGTACAAAGGGGGGATAGAGTTGTCTTACCTCTGAGCTAGGAAAGGTGGTGGTAACAGCCCAAAAGCGAAATCTGTGTAAAACCTGAGCCAGAAAGACATGACCATGGGTGGAACAGTTGTGACATTTTGATTACGTACTATGTTGGCGATCCACCATGGGGGATTTAAAAAGCAGGTGTTAGCAGTTAACTCTAAGAAGACAAACAGCAGCTTTAAATGTCCGCAAAGTAGGAAGACATAAAATTCGGGAGCTCCTTACCCTCCAAGCAAAGGACAAGATAAGCTGCCATGTAACAGTGAAAGTCAGGTATTTACATGTTGATGCTAATGCCACTGTTGTTTGGTTTTGTGTAAAAATACAAAAGAGGCATAAGGCACAGACTTTGCAGCTGTCCTAAAATGTGATCTCCATGTAAAAAGGGCTACTGTTAGCATTTATCATTTGTAATTAGAATGGTAAAACAAACTAACTTCATAACTAGAGAATCCTTAAGGTCAAAAGCATGGAGCTTGAAATAGCCATAGGTTTAATATTTGTTTTAAAAATCAATAAACCAAGCATGGAGCCTCTGAGAGATCATGGTGGGAATTATTTTTCTCATCTACTTTTGCATCCATGCAAAATACTCATGCATTTTCTGTCTTACAGTCACTTGAACAGCTGGCAGTTACCACAGCATAGTGGTGCTCTTTGCTGGGGCGGGTGTTGTTATTGTCACAGTAGATAACTCAGCGTCAAGTTTGTACCATTGCTGTACACCACACTGCTACTGTGGCTGCGATTGTGATGGGCAGTGGCTGTGGCCATGGCTGACGCTGTGATTATAAATGGGGAATGGTAGGCTGTAATTATGGCTATGGTCGTAGATGATTATGGTTGTGGCTGTTATGATTACCATGGCTGTGATACATAAGGTTTTAATGGGTGTAACACTAACTACATGCCGGCGTTGTGCAGGTGCAGGGACATGGTTGAGATGGCTGGTCCTTGGCTGCTGGTGTGTTGTGGTGAAGCTATTACTGATTATTCATGTTAAAATAAAACAGGACTTTCTTTTAGGGATATTGTTGTGCAGCAGTTGCAAAGTACAAAATAGAAAATAGTTTTTAAAAAAAACTCTCTCTGTATATATATATATATGAACAATAAAAAATTATCAATAGGTTGAAAAAAAAACAAATGTTACACAATACCAGAAATATTAACAGGCCAATGGAAACGACCACACGTGTGTAAAAAGTGGAATATAGCTATGTTCTGTGTGTACAATATTCAATACGAAGTACACGTAATTCAAAATATACAACCACGATGTCCATGACATTGCATGTAATGTCCCATTATTGTACATTATGATGCATGATAGCCCCTAAATCCCTGAGCTGTACTGAATTGCAATCCACAGAGAGACAGTAATACACACGTGTAGGATTTTGCCCAGTAGTACCTGCAGGAATAGTTCCCAGCTATCACTTTGGGAACCTTAGCAGTGGCAAGACAAAACCTGATGTGGCAGGTAGGAATTTCTGTCAAACCCCTGCAACTTAGAAATCAAATGAAGCTTAACACTTGTACTTTTTAGCTGTGGTCTGTGTAAAATTCTTATATTTAAAAAAAACCTAATCGATATAGATATATATATAAATGGAAAAGCAGCATTATTAGAATTTAAAAACATTTCCTTCAGCTGAAGGACATGTTTTCTATGTATTTTTTTACTGTAAATAGTTTCTATTTACAATGCAAAACAGAATCTTTCAATTTATAAAACAATTTTTCAGTTTCTTAATGATCAGTGTCCCCCAGTTAAAGGGTTTGAGGAAGGGTTTCAGACAGTTCATCAAAATAAAGCTAAAGCTAGAGGTTGGACAGGAGGGTGGAAGGTGGACTATTGCACATACAGTGTTTTTGTAAATTGCTAACTTACATGGAAAACTGCTTCAACCTTCCCACCTGAATGCATGATGTTTTCTAGTAAGCTTTCCTGAATCACCCCGGGACTGACAGGAATCTTGGCTCCTGGCTATCACTATCACTAGTTTTTAGCTGTGGTCTGTGCAAATTTCTTATATTTAAGAAAAAAAAAATCAAAAAACAATTAAATGTACAGTAAATACATACAAATGCAGCATCAATGGAATTTAAGGTTGAGACAAATATTTGGATGAAATGAGTATCCAGTACAGATAATATACTTTTTATGAGTTTTCTATTAAGTAATAAATATTGCAACTTCTGATCAACCCATATCAGTTTCAGGCTTTAAATAATAACTTTTATTCAAATTGGAAAACTTCACCCATTCTACGAACAGATGTAGATCATTTAGTTGGTTAAACAGATACAGACACAGATAAGGTGCACTCACTCATGCCTAAAAATTTAACTGAAATACTGTTCTGTCATTTTTTGACAGTCCAAGCCCGTGTTATTTTCTAGCAAAGCTTTTTTTTCAGTTTCTGATTGATCAATAACGTGACATTCAGCGTAAAACATGCCCACTTCAGGTCTTTTATACACCTCTAAAAGATAGCATTCAGTTTTGATTAACAATGCTGAACACACTTTGTAGAGTGACCCCAGAGATTTCGTAGTAACTATAAACTCAAACAAACTCAAACATTGCTGATTCACTCAAACAGGAAGCAATTCTGCCAGTGTGGGATGTGTTTGATTTCTGTTCTTTTGAACCAACTCTTGTGTAATTTGCGTCAGCTTGATGCTATCAGCTATAATTCAAACCATGGATAAACTGAGCTGGGTGTATTTACTCTCAGTCTTGGACAGGGAGTATAGATGTCATCATGTTATTTGTCAGCTGTAATTTCCCCTCTGAGCAGCTGGAATGTGTTCCAGTGAAGTGTGGCCAGGAGATATCCTGTAGATTTGATCTTTCTTGCTAACTCAAAGCAGTACACGTGCCCTAATTTTCTTCTCTTTTACTCATCATCCTGTCTTTCAAACATGCCCTCTAAACTCATCCCTCTTGCCTCCAGCTGAGAGATCTGGGTTTTCCAGGCTGTTTTCATGCATTGTTCATACGTTTCATTCGAAAAGTAATACACCAAAAAATTCCTACATATCCCACGTAATCATGAGCCAGCAATTCATATATAACCCATGTATTTGGGAAGGCTGCAATCCTGTGACCAATTTCCTGATGGGAGCTAAGAAGGAGGTCACAAAACACAGAACTTTCCCCAGGAGACTGGTGCTTGGAACTGTGTGAGCTTTGAGTCATTTTAGGGTACATCGTCACCATTTTCCTTTTCCTAAATCTAACCACAGGAACTTTCATTACATACATAACATCATTCCTGGGGCACTAATTCTTCATATTTCATATGAGCCGTTGTATGAGGATACGTTGGTGTTGTCACTTAAGAGATTCTGCCTTTGTATGCTCAACTTCCTTTCAGCTAGGAGAAAAAAACTACTGATAGAGAAACTGTAAAGTCTGTGTTAAAAACAACACTAAGCTGCAGTGCCCTTTTCTTTCCAATAGCACAGTGACTCATGTTTACATTTACTCATGTATGGAGAACTTCATGCAAGTCTGGTTCAGGTTTAGGTAGGGGGACACACACAGGGAAACAGTCTTCAGCACAACACCAGTGCTGCATTGGCTGTTTACGACTAATCACTGTACACTTACGTCTTGGCCAAACACCATACACTTATGATGTCTGGACCAATCAACGTACACTTACAAAATTCACAGTTGCCCTTGTGCTGGAAGAGTACCTACTCTAAAAAAAGGAGCAAAAAAAGTCACTCAAAACAACATTCTACGAACTATGATCATTCCTAGATCCTGTAATGCAGACACAACATAAAGAAGGGTTCAATTCAATTTTTCAATTCAGTTGTATTTATAAAGCCCAATATTACAAATCACAATTTGCCTCAAAGGGCTTTACAGTAGATAAGGAACCCAGTAGCTGGAGATCCCTCTTCCAGGCTGGACATACGTGCAGTAGATGTCATGTGTACAGAACAGATCAACATAATAGATGTACAGCAATCCATATTTTGGTGGTATATATGTTATAAGTATATATCAATCTATGATAGTATATGTATGTGGCAATAATAATCATATATACACAATAATAGAATTAATTAAAAGTAGTAGTATTAATAGTAGTAATAATAATCTAAATATATAAATAATAAATAGTCTTCATAGAACTACGTTCCCGGAGCTATGAAAAAGTTCCTCAAAATACACTTATGTGCTTTTTAGTGTCGTCTAGCCAAAGAACCTGATAGATACAGTGTCGTGTTTGGCAACGTTGACCCTGGAAAGATGCAAACCCCTGACAAAGACCTGCCTTAATCAAACATCTCAGAGTAGAGTCAGTCCTAACTGGCAAAAACTGAGCCAAATGTCTCCTAGTTCCAGGGGTGTTCTTACCAGTCAGTAGATGTAACTGTGGGAGGAGAGCAGGCGTGGAAACACTTTTTACAAATTAGCTAATTAGAGTTAATGTTTGGTCAAAAATAATTTTGACTGACCTTGTGCAGGATGCAGCAGCACCATTAGGGGAAAACACAGCTTTTTTTAGACAGTGATAATATGTCTGTCACAACCATATAGTGATGCAATAAATCAGACTGTGAACACTGGATAATTCACAGATGTATTTCTTTGCCCTCCACTAAGCATGAGTCATGGAGAAAAAAAACAATGCAAGACAGCTCTATTAAAGATTGTAAATCCATGTGATTGAGCTGGAATGATTTATACACTTATTTTAAAACCACAAATGGCTTGCTAATATTTACTTACAGCCACAAGGCACTTAGCTTGTTTGCAATTATGTGGCAATTATGACACTCAAAATTCATGTAGAGAGCAGGAAGTGATAAATCCATATACTGTTGAGGCCATGTATTAAAATACACCTAGGCTTTAAGACAGAGGAACTCAAATTTTAAAAGCTCTACATATGTCATGTTACCATATATATTTATGCTAAGTTACCTACTTTATTTCCATGAGAAGTGATCTCCAAGAAAGACATTTACTTCAGCTTTTATTAAGTAGAGGAGATTTTCAGTGGGTCAAATATTTAAATATACCAAGATGACTGTCTTTTTAAACCATATGAAGTATTCCAGAAACTGATGGAATCACTTGTGGAAGCTTCTAACAAGCAAAGTGTCATAATTAGAAGCTAATATGGATGCACCTGTGTTTTAACAAGGAATGCACTTGTATTTAAAGGTTAACCCTTATAGTCACTGCCTTTTTGTACTTCATACTATGGGAAAATCCAGGCAACTTAGCCAAGACCTCAGAAGAAGAATTGTGGCCCTCCACAAGTCTGGTTCATCCTAAGGGAAAGTCTTGGAACCAGACACTTACTTGCTCAGGAAAAACATTACTTACATTACACAATAAACCAAGGAAAGTGTACAAGAGCTTAGTGGACTATAAGTATGTTATGTGCAGTTGGGTTCATGACTGAAACAACTGCTGTCTTGTTTCTGGCCTGGTGAGTATATGTGCTTGAGTTAAACTGTCTTTTATAGTTTAACTCTGTACATTGGATGCACCGCTTTTAGGTAACATTACTAACAGCTAACTTTAACAACAATTTTCTACCTACATCATCTATTTCCAGAGGTCAGGTGAAACACTGTTAAAAATCTGGGTCATGGCTGAAAATATGTAAAAAAAAAATGGTCACAGCACACTGTAATTGTGCCGAGCTCAAGGCATGTTTAACACAACGCTTTAACATTAACATTTAAAATTAGCCGGCTCTGCTCCTCCAGACTGAAGGTGGAGGTTTTTGAGCCACAGCTGCCACTGTCCATTTAGGGTTTTTTTTTCCTTCGTCCCTTTACATCCTACTATTTGAAAGTCTTAAAGTGGCCTTTTTTTCCCCAATTTGATTGATTGGAATAATAGTAAAAAATGCGAATCATATACATTTGTGCAGTGTTGGTCATCTTTGCCTCCAGTTGCCTGCCCACTAATGTGGACAGCACATTCATGTATGATGTCATATGTAAAAAAGCTATAGGAAAGCTGGGTGCGCTAGGACCCAGGCAGCTCTCACCATGACTGGCCAAATTTTGCCTGGGTCCTAGTGTCCCTCTGCTGGATACACAACTCCTTATGAAGAAAATTTTGTTTTTCTCGCATGCCCCGACAGTGAACAAAGAATCCAAAAGAGAGAAAGTTTTGTGTGCCTTATCCAACCCTGGATCGACTCCACAGTCGCATCACCACAGGCATCAGTCACTGGTGGAAATACTGATGCTGTCAGTTTATTGGAAGACAACCCGGTCTTCAACTGCCTGGGTTTAAATTTCCCTCAAAGTGACAACATTACTGATCATTACCATATTTACCAGGGAGGTCTCCTGCTCATCTGTGAGAAATCTCTACCTACCCCTCACAGATAGACCTTCTCATACTCCTTTTTCACCAAATCAGCTCTGGTTCTTAAACCAGTGTTGTTCAGGATTATTGGAACTTTGGCTCTGTCTAGCAAACCAGCCCGTATTTCCACTAGTTTTTTTGTGAAACCATTGTAGTCATTAAAGAAGGATGTTGCACAATGCACAACAGAAGTAAAGAGTAGCAAAATCAGGGATTGCATTGCTTACCTGCAAACCTTTGTTCTGTTACTGCAGATATTTGTTTTTACCCAATAAACAAGCATGGACCAACTATTAATGAAACAACTGCACACTCTTTTTTGTCTGACAGCTACTCACTTGAATTCTCTATTGTTGCCCTCTCATCCTCTGTTTTCAGCCTGTGAAATCTGACACACTAACTGATCTCATTCCAGTTCACACTGCAGGCCATGGAAAACCTCCATTTTAAACAATTTTAAACCAAATCTTCAGGTTCTGGGCAGATCTATTTTTGGTCAAAATGCCATCCATTGGTAGATGGCCTTATGGTTTGGGATGTTTAGTTAATGGGCCCAGTTATAGTGTGTAAATGATTGAGAGCAACTGTAAATGGTCAGATCCCCCTTTCATTTTAAATA
>JAPZEB010043673.1:0-11091 GCA_029783705.1 Chaetodon striatus
CTCCACATCCTGCGTGTGGTCCACATCCTCCTCCTCTTCATCATCATCATCAACCTGAATATTACTATCTGACCGGTTAAGAGTAGCTATCTGAGATATGAACTGAGTCTGTGCGCCCAATTCCTCTGTCTTGTCGTGGCTGTGTCCAGCGACCACATTTTCTTCACTTATTCTTGGTCAGACGTCTCTAAAGGCTCCGACAGAGGTGAAAAACTGAGAAAATTGAACCTGTTCGGAAAACTTTTATGACGGAGGAAAGTTTCGGACAAATTGTATAAATATGATTGACACATTGTGAGGTCGTATTTGTTTTTAGACGTGTGACAATGTCGGACAAAGAAGGCAAAGGCCTTCGGTGTGGACTTTACAGATATCGGTGGATGACGACATTTACGTCACACAGACCAAATCAGACAGTCAGCGACAGGCTGAAGAGGAAACTATAATTTGGCCCTAACTGTTTGTGCCAGCTAGCAGAAAAGGGCAACGCATGGAAGCATTTACATACGTGGTCACAGCTGTCGCAAATTCATGCTTGTTTGAAGTGGGGTTATATGGGGTACTTATCTGTAGTCAGTAGTGATGTGGGGTTCAGGATCTTTAAAACCTGCAACAACCCAGCCCGTTACGAGAGCCAATCCTCCCGCCCAACCTGCAAACATGCGTTAATTGATGACCCAATTACCTGGAGCTGAAAGTTTCTGGTAAATGACTGTCACTAATTACTTCCCACTTATTGCTGACTCAGTGATTATCAGTAAATATCAAAACCTAGACCACAATTTGAATACCTAAAGAGCACTACTGGGAAGCTACAGAGTTATATAAATAACAACAACAAAATATAGATGAATAGATAAATACAAGCGGAGCTGCCCTTTTAATGTCTCTCTGTCCGTCTGTGCAGGAACAACATGCCGGACCGTCAGAAGCTCAGAGCCAAGCTGAAGAAGAGGAGAGGTTTACGGGCGTACGCCTGCCAGTGCAGCTGGTTCTCCACGTCGGAGCCGACAGACCTCAGAGACCAGCCTCGGCTCAGATGGGTCTGTGGAAAACACCAGGACTGATGTTCGGACAGAGAAACTTTCTGCTGCTTATCTGTTCCTCTGATTCCTGTTTTTTTTTACTCTGTCGACTTTAGCAGCGTTTCAGAGACGAAATCCATCTTCAGACAGAATAAATTGATCTTCAAGTAAGAAACTTCAAGAAGTTTTCAACCCCAAATATTCATGAGAAACAGTCGACAGCTTCATTATGGTGGTACGTGCTTTAAACACCACACAACAGTCACGTCTGTCATCTTTATTTTCTCCTATTTACACTTCTGAGACTCTTAAATCATTATCGAGTCACTGGTGTGTTAAATAGTCATACACGTGTTTGATAAAGCTGTACATAATATAATAATGTGTTGAGCTGAGGGTAAGTGCAGACTCGTTGGGTTCATCACTACAGGCAACTCTTCATGATAACGTAATCATGTGATCCAGTATTGATATAAAACTATTGATTAGTGCAGCTTTAATCATGAAATATAAATTTAAATCTGTGTGAAAAAGATCTGAAACATGTTAGAAAATGTTATTTTATATTTCCACTGATGAACTTTTTATCACTGTGTCGTTTAGTTTGATGCAAACCAGATTTATTATTTAACTTGTGAGCAGTTACATCGCTAAGGATGTAATTTTTAACACAATCTAATTTTAAAACTGTTATACGTTAATGTAATATGCTCTTTATATAAACACACATGGTGAAACAGTGACTCAGACAGTCAGTGCGGGTTTAATTAGTGTTTATTCTTTCCTGTAAGTTAATGTCACGTGTGGCCTGGTTTAATTTCAGAAAAGACTGATGGAAACAGTCTTTAATTTATCAGATACTAACATGTAATCCAACAGTCCTGCTGTTTAACAGGATATTAATCCCGCCACTCGTCCTGTTACTGATGATTTGTTAAATTAAAGTCACATAAAGCTGTTTTGATTTTGTGACTCGATGATCCTGCAGTTTGTCAGTGTTTGCAGTGATGAGTTCAGGGAGCTCAAATCTGTCTGTTTAGCTGCAAACTCAAACAAAGCCATGTGTTGTAACATCAGCTGTGTAATGATTCAGTCAGTGACGAGCTCTCTGCTGAGGGCCGACTGCAGCGGATGGAAGGGAAGTGAAGGTTTGAGAGTTTCATCCATCCACCTCAACTGACCCCTTTCCACACCAAGGAGTAGCGGCTCTACTCCGAGCTCCCTCCAGATGTCTGACTCCTCACCCTATCTCTAAGGCTGAGCCCAGACACCCCACGGAGGAAACCCATTTCAGCTGCTTGTATCTGCGATCTCATTCTTTCAGTCACTACCGAGAGCTCATGACCAAAGGTGAGGGTTGGGACATAGATGGACCAGTAAATTGAAAGCTTCGCCTTCCAGCTCAGCTCCCTTTTCATTATGAGGGACGGACGCAGCGCCTACATCACTGCAGATGCTGCACTAAACTGCCAATCCATCTCACGCTCCATTCTACCCTCACTCGCGATCAAAACTCAAAAATCCACCAGTTTCCGGCAGAGAGCCATTGCCTCAGATTTCGAGGTGCTGACTCTCATCCCAACCACTTCACACTCAGCTGAAACTGCCCCAGTGCATGCTGGAGGTCACAGTGTGATGACGCCAACAGAACTACATCATCTGCAAAAAGCAGAGATTCAATTCTGAGGTCCCAATACTGGGCTCCCTCCTCCCTCCGGCTGCCCTTCAAGATCCTGTTCATGAAAATCACAAACAGGATCTGAGACAAGGGACAACCCTGGCAGAGGCCGAGTACGCAGACACAGCTCTCACTTTGGTCGTACAGGGACCGGATGGCTCATATCAACGACCCCGTATCCCCAAAGTGCCGCCAAGTGATACCCCGATAGTTGGAGCACACTCTCTGCCCTCTTTTTAAAATGGGAACCTCCACTCTCGTCTGCCTCTCCATGTTAAAACCTGCTTGGTAATAAAACTGATTCTGATTGATATTAAAATTTAACGACCACTGAATTTATAGCACTGAAATATCCCATCTCAAAAGTTTTTTGTCCAAAATAAATAAAATTAATTCTGGTTGCGAAAGGTAACAAGTCAACTGGGGATGAAAAACAAAAAAAAAAAGATCATTTTATTAACACACCACTGAGAGGTAACTCAACGTATCCTCATAGAACGGCTTGTATGATATCCTACGAATTAGCACCCAACGAATGACGTTATGTCCTTAACATACAGTTATGTAATTAATGTTAAGTTATTATGGTTAGGCTTAGGAAGAGAAACATGGTGAGGACGAACCTAAAATGACTCAAAGTTCACACTGTTACGAACACCCATCTCCAGGGAAAAGTCCTGGACGACAGCGTTTTGTGACCCGTCCACCACCTCAACCTGCCTCCTTATGAGTTCACCTGCTCAGTTCAATCAGGAGAGACAGAGGAGTGACGTAAAGATGATATTTAACACAGAATGAGTGCACAGATTAACGGATTATTTAACAGACGTCTTTGGACACCAGAGGGAGATATTTTTTGATCAAGACAGACACCACCAGAAAGTGGTGGAGGTGGTGGCTGATGACTCTGAGGTGGATGAGGCTGATGAATACATAAAGACTATGTGCTGATGGGGAAGTCTGTCTGACTGTGTCTCTGTCTGTCTGTCCTTCTGTCTGTCTGTCTCCCAGGTAACCGTCAGGAGCTGTCAGGTGTGCTCAGGTATCACCTGGGTGAGGGCCTGCTGGTCAGCGGAGGAGTCGGATCTCACACCAGAGTCAAACCTCTGCAGGGAGGCAAGCTGGAGCTGGGCGTGGTCGGTCACCAGAAACGTTTATGGATCGATAACAGTTATTGATGACTGATTCATTGATTGCATCTGCTAACGGCTGATTGTCTGTGTGTGTATTTCAGCGTAACTACACAGTGTACGTCAACAAGGTGCCGGTGGCCGATGCGGACCTGATGGCGACTAACGGAGTCGTTCACGCCGTCAACAGCATCATCAGACCTCTGCGTGAGTTCTGCTTCAGCTCACAGCTTCTTCCTGTAAATGTAACGATGGTGACTCAGCGCTCTGTGAGGTGACAGAGCGTTAACGATGATCAGCTGAGTCTATACGGAGCTCCAGTTTCAGCTCAGTGTTTATCTGTCTGAACATCACTGCTGTGTCACAGTCTGACTGCTCTCACAGCCATCGTACAGAGTATTACAATACTGGACTCAAGTAAAGTCGGTAGGCCAGTAGGTGGCGCTATGTGTAATACCAAATATTTCCATATTGAAGTAATCAAGGTGGGACTGTCATCAGTCCTGTGAAGTTTGGGGAAGATTGGACCATGTATGCTGGAGTTATGAACTACTTCCTGTGTTGTTTTAGTACACCTAAGTTTGACCCTTGCCACAGTCACACAGATTGACGAACACTCAAGCTTTTATAAACTTTTCTTCTTCAAGGTCTTCCGGTGGGACAGACCAAGGTTTGAAGTTGATCGGATAAAATCTCTACAACAAATCTGTTAATTTACGAACCCTGGAAATGGCCAAAAATGGACCAAAATTGCACAGTAAATTCAAAATGGCCGACTTCCTGTTGGGTGTAGAGCACGGCTCCAAGAGGCTTTTTTTGTACGTCTTGTTTCATCAAAAACTGAAAGTGTGACCGTTCAGGGATCCCAGTATGCGGAAATTATTGAATACACTATTTTGAAAAATGGTGATGTTCCTTTTTACCCCACTAAAATTTATATTAACTTTTTATAGTGGTGTTTGACCCCTTTCAAACAAGATAGTACAACATGGCTGATACCAGTGGATGCCTTAGTGGAGGAGGGATATTTGGATGAACCCAAAGACTCCTGATGAATCATCATGTCTGTCTGTCTGTCTGTGCAGCTCCAAAGGTGGAGAGAGAGCAGGCGGATGGACCTGCAGCTCCGCTCAGATCAGCTGCTTCCTTCAGGGTGAGAAACCTACTGACATTATTGACAGACCACCAGCAGATCTCCAGTCAGCAGCTTCAGTGTTTGGTTTTTAAGATTTGTGTCTGTTTCATCATTCAAAACACCAGAGAGAGGATTTCTCAAACATGTAGAGGAGGAGCAGGACAGTATTATTTATTAGTAATGCTTCACTTATACTGACTGTGTAGTTTACAGTATTATACTGTGGTCAAGTTTCAGTGTTTGAACATGAAAATACATTTGACCTCAAAGATTAGAAAATAATTTGCTTCATCCTGATTTGATTTAATTTCAACGTATGTTTGTAATGAAAACTTCATGTTTCACATCATCAGTAAAATATTGTCTGACCTCTCTGTGTCACAGGCCGACTCCAAGAGCTTCAGGAACGGTACGTGTTATCTTTGTTTCTGTTGGACGATCTTTTGAAGCTGATGAACGGTTTTCTGTCTTTGACTTGGTGTTTTCTGTCTCTGACTCCATGTTTCCTGTCTCTGATTTGATGTTTCCTGTCTCTGATGTGATGTTTCCTGCCTTTAACTTTATGCTTCCTGTCTGACTTGATGTTTTCTGTCTCCGACTTGATGTTTCCTGTCCCTGACTTGATGTTTTCTGTCTCTGGCTTGATGTTTCCCGTCTTTGACTTAATTTATTCTGTCTCTGACTTGATGTTTCCTGTCTTTAACTTAATGTTTCCTGCCTCTAACTTAATGTTTCCTGTCTCTTACTTGATGTTTTCTGTTTTTCTGCCTATAAAATTATGTTTTCTGTCTCTGACTTGATGTTTCCTGTCTCTGACTTGATGTTTCCTTTCTCTGACTTGATGTTTCCTGTCTCTGACTTGATGTTTCCTGTCGCTGATGTGATGTTTCCTGTCTTTGACTCTATGTTTCCTGTCTCTGACTTGATGTTTCCTTTCTCTGACTTGATGTTTCCTGTCTTTGACTCTATGTTTCCTGTCTGTGACTTGATGTTTCTTGTCTCTTACTTGATGTTTCCTGCCCCTGACTCGATGTCTCCTGTCTCCAGACGACCTGTTCCAGAAGGTGGTCAGCAGTCGCTCCAGCAGAACGATGAATCAGTGAGACGTCAGCAGAACGTCTGAGGAACCAAAGAACAGAACATGTTCTCCTTTTTTTAAAGGGTCAAAGGTCACAAAGCTGAGAGGAAAAATCCCCCTGAAGTCTTTTTACTCTGCAGGAAGTAACGTCCCATTTCACAATAAAAGCACATCAGTGATTCATGGAGGAAACAAAACATTAAAGGCTTTAACACGTGAGAAGATAGAAACAGAATGATCACAGTGTGTTAGTGTTGAAATGAATCAGGTCTCTGATGGTCAAACTAAAGTAGAGTCGATGCTTAATGGCATTCTGGGAAATGTAGGAGACGTGTGAGTGAAGCGGATGAGGCTGAGAGCTGTTACTGATCACTGATCACTGATCAATACATGAATCAGACAGTGTGGGAGGACCTGACGGGGATTTTTCTTCAGTTTGTAGAGAAGAAGATTTTTTTATTTTTTACCGACTCAGCGTTTGATTTTTTTTGTACTGTAAAAACACAGATGTCACTTCTGAAGTCCAGAGTTTGAACTTTCACATGTAAAACTTTTGTAAAGCGTGTTTCTGTTGTTGTTGTTGTTTACTCTGTGTGTTGTCGTCCTGCAGCATGTCGGCAGGTCTGAGCTCAAACAAACAAACAAACAAACAAACAAAGTGACCTGATGGATTTCTGGAGCTTTTTTAGGATTTTTTTCTTTGTGATTTTTTGTAAAATAAAACTGAAAAATGAGCTCTGACAAACATGTCGTCTGTGTGTGTGTGTGTGTGTGTGTGTGTGTGTGTGTGTGTGTGTTCAGAGGTCAGAGGGTCCATGTCTCTGCCCGCGTGTAAAAAGGCTGCAGAGCGTCACAGTCGTCATGCCGACTTAAATTATTTGTAATATCTGCGCACGTTTCCTGCGTGCACGTTTCCTCGCTGCCGCAGAAGGAGGATCAGAGTTATGAAATATTAATGTGGTCCAGGTGAGGTCAACATCAGCCGAGTCCAACAGAAACAGAGCTTCTTTTTACAGGGTTTAATGTGAAGCTGTGAACGCCACACTGAGTGAACCTTCAGTTTCCTCCGCAGGGAAAGAGAACACACAGTGCTCAAACACACACACACACACGCAGCCCCCTCAATACACATTTTTCTTTGAAACTGAAGTTTGCAGTTCAAAATTTCCTCATCCACAAAGAGCGGATGAGGATTTATTTTGTTTTGGGTTTTTTTTTGTTTAAAAAAATTAAATAAATACAGAAAAATACAGGTAAAATATCTGCAACACTTTATTTTGTTAAGGATTTTTTTTTTAATTAATTTTCATACTTAACCGTGCACAGCAAAGTATTAGAGACTAATTTTTTTATAGTAAAAAGAATATTTATTTACACGTGCACATAAGTATGAAAAGTGTGAACCAATCAAGATGGTATGATTTAAGGAGGGTGATGAATCCGAATGGGCCTCCAGTGAGCTCATCCTGGACTCTGGATATGATGGCTGGAGGTGAAGGGGGTAAAGGAGGGTGCGACAGTTCTGCCTAAAATGACAGCTGACGGCAGCAGAGGAGAGAGCAGGTTTGAAATCCTGCAGTAGCATCCTGATTGGCTGAGATCATGGTGAAGTTTGATTGGATAACAAGAAGAGTGAACACCCAGAGTCAGCTGATTAGAAGAAGCAGTGGGATAAAGAGAAAGAGAGCTGAAGGTGTCGACAGGTCCCACCTTGTCAAACTTGGCTTGAGGCAGGGAGACAGGACCTCTGGAGGCGTCCTGTGGTGGCACCAGGGCGTTGGCAGCAAATCCTTTGAGTCCTGTGGGTCCCACGGATGCTCAGTTGACTGGGGTCCAGCTTTTAGAGGCCGGGTCGACACTTTGAGCTCTTGGTCAGCTCTTGGTCACGTTCCTCAGGTCATTCCTGAGCAGTTTTTATGGTGTAACGTGGTCCATTGTCCTGCTGGGAGGATGAAGCTGATTAATAATATTCACCTCACCTGTCGGTGGTTTTAAGGTTTTGGCTGATGGCATATACTGTGATGTCATGAGAAACTTTGTTTATACTACACCGTTCATCCAAGAAATACAGCAAGATGAGATGAGATGAGATTGATCATCCCAAACGGGAAATTTGTTTTGGGCACATCAAAACAGGATGAACATAAAACAGACAAACAAGGAGATTCAATGTAAAAGGACATTTAGAGGTAGTTTGAGGATAGTCATAAATTATGAAATCATATAATCATAAAACCATAAATCATAAATTAAGTTACATTTAAAGTGTTGCAGCAGTGTGAAGTGTTTCAGAGCTGTACGAGGAGAGTCCGAGTGAGTTAAAGTCTAAAGAGAACAGACATGTTTTTATCTTTCTTTTAAAAATATTTAGCGAGCTAGCTTCTCTTAAATAGTTAACAAGGGAGTTAGCAATGTGGCTCAGTCCCAGCTGATGTGGTGCTCTGAATACAAGTAGGAGGAGCCTAAAATCAATTGGTAATGTAACAGGAAGTCAGTCTCAAAGTCAAGGATGCTTCCTTGGGAGGATGGATCCTTCCCAGACTCCTCCTCAGGGAACACACATTGGAACAGGTGAGTGCCCTGGTGTGCGTCATGTAAGAGACCCTGCCTTTAATTCAGACATATCAGGCGCAGAGAATTATGGGTACTTCATACCCACTGAGGAAACACACATGTATCCCTGAGAGTGGAGCCGTCCTTCAGCAGGTTTCGATGACATAGCCTCCTTAAATTCATCCGTTTAAGGATCCTTCCTCGACTCTGTGCACCATCATTCCCTCTATAAGCTCTGTAAGAAAAGCTCCTGACCTCCCATGTTTCACAGGTTTGAGTTGAATTCTGATGACGGAGATATATTCAGCTGCCCGGACACAACCACCACTGTGACTACTGTGACAGAGTGGACGTAATAACTGTGCCAGGGACACTGTGACCTTCCATCATGAGTAATGCAGGCAGTAACGATATCTGAACTCAAGCGGTCAGCTGGAGACGTGTGATAGACACAGGTGTGAGCAGCAACATGTCTCAGCTGTCCAGCTGTGTTTGAATCACCAAAATGCATTTTAATACCAGGTATAAACTAGGGCTGAACGATTTTGGAAAATAATAATAATTTTTTTCCTCAATATTGCGATTTAATGTGCGATTATTTTTTCAAGGTCCTCTTCTCATGTATTTTTCAACGAACACCAACAGTAAATCAATCTGTTCCATAATAAACAGGCAAATTTTGGGCAAATTTAAACCCTGAAATAAGTATTTGTCAAGGAACATAAAGCTTTTTTCTCTCTGACTTAAATCAGCTGAGATTCATTAGTGTTACAAACACAATATTTGATGTCATCTCACTTTAATATGAACAACACTGTGAAGAGTTCTTAATCCTCTACAGGAATACAACTGTACAGAAAGTGAAATATATTTCAAGGATGTTTAGTGAAGGTGTTACTTTGTATTAATCATTGTTGAAATTATACTGGGAAAACCGGAGTGCCCGGAGAAAATCCGTTCAAGGACAGCACCAACATATTTAGTCCTGACAGACAGAAACAAAGGGCTTCTGTCTGTCAGGACTAAATATGAACCTCCGTGCTGTCCTGTGGCCTGTTATGGCCTGTGTACGTGCCTGTTGACGTTCACTCTCTGTTGGCCCTCTGGTTCTTGTACTGACGCCGGTGTTTTGGTGTCATGAGCTTCTTGAACCTGCGCCACAGAGAAATGTCGTCCTGTGTTTCAGGCACTTCCTGGGGAGCGTTGTCCTCTGTGATGTCCTCTTGTGGCGGATGGGTGATTAGAGACATCATCTCTTGCTGCAGAGCCTCTGCTTTTCTCTGCTGCTCCTGCGTGGCCTCCTTCTGTGCTCTCAGTTGGCAGGCCAGCTTGTCGTTGGAGTCGATCTTCACCTGCAGCTGCTCCATCAGGTCCTCCTGAAACAACAGCAGATGTGCAATCGCCTCCTCCTGCTCTCTCTTCATCTCCTCCATCTTCTTTTCCAAGGCTTGATTTTCCTCTCTAAGCCTTTCAAGCAGCACCAGGTCAGTGGTGACGGCCTTCTCCAGCTGGCTCTCGACTTCTTGCAGTTCTTTCTGCAAGACGTCAGCCTGCTGCTTTTGGGCCTGAAGCTGCTCCGTCAGTTCTGTTACCTGAGCTGCCTGGTCCAGCTCAGAGGGAGGTGCTGTGGAGGGCACACTTCTAAGTGTTTTAACCTCCTCTTCATACTTCAACCTCAAGCTGCGCTCATACTGCAGCTTGGTGTTCATGTTCTGCCACTTGCGCCTTTCAAATTCTGCTGCCTGGTCAGCCATGACCCTCATCCGTCTCTCATTGTTGAGGGCGTATTCTGCATGCTGCAGGCGCTGGTGAAGCGGCACAAGCTCAGGTGGTCCTCCGCCCCTCACTGGAAATGGGGGTCTTCCTCGTGGAGCTCTCCTGACATAGTATGCATCGCCATTCTGTACCAGAGTGTCATACTGTGAGTCAGTGTTGAGCTCCACAGGTTCACTCACCACCTGTTGCTGTTGTGGAGCCTCAGCTCCTTCTGCTGTGGAGAGCTCCATACTACTGTCCTCCTGCTGGGATCGTGGTGCCTCAGCCACTGACTCAGGTGAGAGCTCCTTGCCTACCTCCTGATTGTTGGAGGTATGGGAGTAATTCTTCCTGAGCTTGGCTAAGAGCCTGTCTTTCTCCATCTCGTGGGCCTTGATCTCCATCTCCACCTTCTGGGCCCAAACCTCTGGATCTGAGATCTCCATGGTGTCCATCTCTCTGTAGATGTGGGTGCAGTTATCCAACCGTATGGCTCCAATGGTATCCTTGAAGTGTGTGTGGATAAGTGCTGACTTTAGAGTCTCAGACCTCTATATCCTAATTTTGGATCTCTTTGATGTGGGTTGTTTCGTGACGTCACTCATGACGCCACAAAGCCCACTTCAGGAGTGACGTTGCAGGTCGCTCAGAACACAAGTTAAAAAAAAAAAAAAAAAAAAGAACTTGACTGCTGTAATGCGCATGCGCAAGAAGTAGTTCACCTGTGAAGACGCACC
>JAPZEB010043751.1:0-23809 GCA_029783705.1 Chaetodon striatus
GGAAAACAACTTATATTTTCAACTGTGTCTGTTTGTAATTTCATCCCGACTATAACCAAGAACGTTTGTTGTCTGGATTAAATAAAGTCGGTGTGTTAAGTCTGTTCTCTTATTATCTCTGGTCGCTGACTGAGAGACACGCAAATTCACAGGCGGAGCGAGGTGGCGAGGCGTAGCTTTCCAAACACACTTTCCCCGCGACCCTCCCTACTAGTGTCAATGGTCCCTCCGTCCGGAGTCCTCTATGCAGCAACCTGACCAAACTGTCGTAAAGGTGGTTAGGCAGGCTTACGTCACTACAACATGATTGACAAAAAAAATCAAACAATTGGCTTTGTGAGTGGCAGAGGAGGCGGGACATGTGTGTACAACCGCCATACTGCATTACAAACTACCCCCATTCATTTATATGGGAGTGTTCAGTCTCCTCATAAGAAAGTCTCTGGTTTTCCTGCCTGTTTTGTATAACACCTGTCATCCATTAGTCTCATTAGTCCTTCCCTGTTCCCAGAGTCTTCCCTTCACACCTGTTCTATATTAGTCTACCCTAGTGTTGTCTAGGGTATATTAGTCTACCCTTGTTGTAAACCAATACCTGTTTCCTTCCTTTTTGGCCTGTGTCCTACTTCTCCAGCTGTGTCTTGTTCTTGTTATTAGTTTCCTGTTTATTTAGTGTTTAGTTTACCTGTGTGTTTGCCTTTGTTCTTTGTCTGAATTCATCCCTGCATTCATCCCTGTGTTCTTGGTGTCCCTCCATGCTCCGTGTCCTGCCTGGTGTCTTGGGTTTGGGTTTCGTACCCGAGTTCATTGTATTTTCCCGATTGGCTTTCAGTTAAGTTTTTGTTCTGCTTCATTTGGACTTTGAGTTACCTGCTTTATCTGGATGATCATTATTGGCTGTGTTAAAGCCCGCTTTTTGTTAAAACTTGCCTATTAGTCTGCATTTGGGTCTTGTGGCCTGAACTGGAACATGACAATGAAGTATTCAAAGGGATGTTTTGGTTTCAGGCTGGGTTGAAAGCAAAATGAACTGAACTAATCTTTTCACATTACCTACTCAACATGGAAATGTAACAAAAAGACAACTCTTACCTAAAACATAAAACAGGAGAATGATGATTCACACAGTTGTTTACTGGGCCAATCAGAGATGTTTACCTGCAGCCCATTACACACGGAGAGGTCAATGGCCTAAACAGTTTGTGTAACATTTAAATTCACAGTAAATGTGATGTTCTTTGTAGGCCCACAATGCCACTAATGATCATTATTGTGAATATAGCTGTTCATTGTTCCTCTGCACCAGCAACCGCCATAGAATAGAATAGAATAGAATAGAAAAATTTATTGTCATTGTTAAAAACAATGAAACGCAGTTTGGCAGCTCCCGCATGACAGCATCATCATAATTACATATACACACATTCAAGAATAAAGCATACTAAGATAAAACAGATGATAAAAAAATAGAAATAAGTCAAATAGATTTAAAATAAGAAAAGTGCAAATCGTGCAGACAATTCAGTCCCAGACATCAGTCAGTTTTATGTTCAGTGTGTTATTGACAGTCCGTATTAGGGGTGATGACAGCAACAGCTCGTGGGAAGAAGCTGTTTTTCAGTCTGTTTGTTGTCCTGTATCTTCTGCCAGAGGGCAGCGGAGAGAACAGAGAGTGTCCAGGGTGTGTGTGTTTTTTGGAGATGCTACTGGTTTTCTTTTTTAGTCGGCCAGTATAAATGTCTGTAAGTGAAGGTAATGGTGATCCAATGACAGGCCCCGCTGCCCTCACCACCCGCCCGAGGTCCTTCCTGTTGTCCGCTGTGCAGCTGGAGAACCATACAGTGCAACAGTAGGTCAGGATGCTCTCTATAGCTGACTGGTATAAGTTGATGAGCAAGTGGTTATGGAGGTGAACGTGTTTTAACTTTCTGAGGTAATGCAGTCTCTGTTGGGCTTTCCTCCCCTGGTGTGAGATGTGCATGGTCCAGGTGAGGTCAACCGAGATGTGAACTCCAAGAAACTTAAAGCTCTCGATGCTCTCAACCTCCTCCCCGTGGGTAAAGAGAGCAGAGTGCTCAGTGCGGTTGGACAGACTTTAAACTGTCAAGTCTCCTGCCACTATAACAACACTCTCAGGTTGTGTCGACAAATGCTGGCCGATGGCTTGATGTAACTTTCCCATGGCTAGCCTAGCATTAGCTTGTGGTGGTACATAAACAGCTGTAATCACAACCGATGTAAACTTTGGCAAATAGACAGGTCTGCACTGTAACATCAAATATTCAATATCCGGGAAGCAGTGCGTGTCTTTAACTGCAGTGTTTGCACACCACAAATTGTTTGCATAAATACAAAGTCTGTCTCCTCTACTCTTACCGGAGTGGGAAGTTCTGTCCGCTTTGAAAACGGTGCGGCCCGCTAGCTCGACAGCGGCATCCGGGATGTTTTGGTCCAGCCAAGTCTGTTATCACGAGCACACAGTAGTTCAAACAGTGCGCAGCAATCCGTAGTCTCAACTCATCCATCTTGTTGCTGAGTGACTGGGAGTTGGCAAGAAAGAGCCAAGATCAGGCATGTCCAAAGTCTGGCCTGAGGGACCATCATGGCCGACGGACAGATATCAAACGCCCCTTGACTTATCTTTCAAAATATATTATGTGGCCCGCCATAAAATATTGGTTAATCAAGCAAGATTATTTTGCAGTTTTTCCATTTACCTCACGTCACATGACTGACATACAGTTTGTAGATATGCACCAAGTAGGAAATGAGCAAGTAACAAACAAACAAAGAAACATACAGAGAAGTAGTGTGGTAGATAAGACAAGAGGAAGAAAAGGAAACTCTTTTGGGTTATGTTAAGTTGCAAGAAAAGTTTCTCATGTTTAATTCACATTTCAGATTTTACATATACAGCATTCTTTATTTTATTGATAAAGATATGTAATCAAATGGCATTAAAATAAAGGTTTAACTGTTATTTACAAAACAGTGTCAGACTTAAAGAATCACTGATCTAGAACATTAACACACATACAGGACAAAGAGAAGTTATTCCACACCTCTGGTAACAACTCACCCATTTCATTTGCGACACTGCCACCTATAGTTACAACCTGCTCCATTCTCCAGTGCTCTGTATAATAGGAATTTCATGAAAGGATTGAGTTATAGCATATCATTTTCAATGGGATCCCATACGAGAAATAAATCAAAATTTATAGAGCAGATACAAACAAAAACAGTGTTACATAGTTTGCCATTTTTTCATTGCACGTACACACAAATTAAAAGCATAAACATATTGTTTAAAGACAAGAAAATAATGATCGTCTAAAGCAGCAGAAGGAGATAACAGATCTCAGGAAATAGGAAAGTTTTTCCATTAGAATGGAGCTTTGTTTTCAAAAGGAGCATTGCAACCTTTGACATGAGAGACTGTCCATTTCTAAAGATTAGAAGACCTTACGGTGTCTTGAAATATGCTTGTTCCTGTTTCTTTAAAGTGACAGTTCACCCCAAAAGTTAAAAACCCGTATGCTTTCCCTGACCTGTAGTGATATTTGTCAGTCCAGTTAGTTTTGCTGAGTGTTGGAGATATTGGCTGTAGAGATGTCTGCTTTCTCGTGACTTTGCTGTGTCTGCCCCCAAACTATGGGGCATTCAGCTCTACCCCCCCACTGAATCATTTAAGTTCAGTCCCCCTGTTGTGGCTTTCCCTGATGCATGCCTGTGTGTGTTGTGTCTCTAAATGTGTGAGCGGTGTACCTGACAATTATGTCATCCCTATGTATGCATTTTTTTTATTTTTTTTATTTTTTTAGCATTTTAGTCCTTTTGTACAGCATTTTACTCAACATGAGTTGCTTTTAAATGTGCTTTATAAATGAATTTGAGTTTGAGTTCTCTTGAATATATTAGGTACTATATATCACTCAGCTTGTGGTGAATAGAAATAAAACACATTTGAAAAACTCAACAGCAATGTCCATTTCCAGAAATCATGACCCGGTTACTCAAGATAATCCACAGACTTTGTTGTGAGCAGTTTCATGTGGCAACTATTTTCTTCTAACCGAACCACACCTGCCAACTGTATGACCATGCAAAAGGAAATGCACATCTACCACTAGCTCACCTAGCAACACTGAACAAGTGAATGTTTCAGTTCAGACAAGGAGCAGTTTGTTAATGTTTACATCTCATGCTGTCACAAGCAAAAGTCTCACCCATGAGTAGATGCACGCATCCTTCTGCGCGATGATATAATTGGCAGGTGTAGTTTGGTAGAGAGAGTTCTTACAAAAAAAAATGCTCATGAGGTCTGTGGATCATCTTGAGTAACCAGGTGATTTCTGGAAAGAGACATTGCTGCTGAGTTCTTCAAATGTTGAAATGTGTAAACCTTCAAATGTTGTACCCTGTACATTTTTTGAAGGTGTATTGTACAGGGTCTGTATCAGAATATCTGTAACCATACAGAACCTCTAAGGTAGACTCAACCATTGACCTCAGATTGATGAAGATAATAAATATTATTTAAAGGATAGGTTCACATTTTTCTGCTCGAAGTCTGCCATAAAAAACAATCAGTATCCATATATACATTAAAAAAAAGCTCAGTCTTCTACTCAAACTACTGAATAAAAAACTTTGCTGATGATTAATTTAACTGTCTGATTGAACTCTTCCATCAAGTCAACCAAGTTCTGCATTACTCCAGACCCAGATGGATATGATAGCAATAAAAAGGGATGAGATAACGGCAATGTACAGACCAAAAAGGAGACGGTCAATGACTAATCCGATCATTTGCCATTCCTGCGAGGAATCGTTCCCCTGAACGTGTTTGTCTATCTGGAGGCGGATGGCCACGAGATCGCTGCACAGCCTCCTCAGTTCATCCAGGACCGGATCTGGAGGGGGTTTCTCATGAGGTGTATCAGCAGAGACGCACTGAAGATCTCTTGAAGTGATGAAGCTGGGACTCATTGCTGGATATATATATCAAAGAAAACAAGACTGCAGTGGGAGTGTGGTATGTGGTGTGTCACATTTTTTTTTAAAGCTAGGTCTTTCTATGGTAACAATCTATGGTTCGTTAACAATGTAACTTAGCTGGCTTGGATGTTTTTATTTGTAGCCTATTATGCCCACTTTTCTCTTACTGAGCAAGTAACCACGTTACAATGTAGAAAAATATCACTGGCAAGTGACAACAGCTCAGGTAAAGTGAGTTAAATCATTGTAGATGGTAGATACAAGGTTTTGATGTACTGCAACTATTTTTTTTCTTCTCCTAATTTTAGGTTTTGCTACTACAGCCCATAGGGATTAAGTTTATTGACTCCATGATTCCACGGATTTGTAAAGCAGCTGGTACCACAATGGTATATGGCAACCACTGCTTGTGAAGCACTGCACCACTCACTTTAAAAAAAACCCCTCTCTGATTCTCCTGATTCTGGCATAGAGGAAACAGAGACCATGATGAATGGAAATTCCTTTTAAGAGCATGAGACGCAGCCAGGAACTCCACAAAAAGCTCATTAGTCAAGCTTAAGTTAAGATTATTTTTGTCCAGCGACTATTTCCAAGATCAAGAATGAGGTATAAACCTTCACACTCAATTGACTTTGTTTAAATTAGTTGCATAAAAATAATTACAATGAAATGAAGCAGCAGTAATAGTGACAGAGATAATACAAAAGTAATCATGATGATGTTATTGTACCTCTAGCAGGTGGGCCGAGGGAGACTGTGACGCGGTTGCTCTTCTTTTGTGGAGGGAGACAAACAACAACAGCTAGATATCGTAGCACAAGGACACTGATCCAGTGTGGCACCTTTCTGTACTTGCTGGCGCTGAACTGGATGTTAGTGATGAACACCGTCTCCAACAGGCTGGCCACCATCAGAGCCAGACTGACTGAGAATAAAACGTCTGTGGCAAAACAAACAAAACAATTAAGTAAAGAGATGTTTTCCATTTTAAGTTTGATTATCAGAGAGCATATTCACATTTATATTACGTTCAGTCACTAGAGAAGCCATCAGAGGACAAAGTATTAATTGGCCAACAATGGCATATGGTCAAGAAGAATAATTGGCCACGGTGATTAATATTATACAACAACAATATCACAGGTGTCACTCACTAATTAGAGGTGTTGTATTTCCAGTGATAGGCAGCAGGTCGTTCATGATGAGCAGGAAAACGGTGTAGCCCAGGATGAGGGTCATCTTGAAGGAGGACCGGTCCACACTGTGGGCAGGCAGCAGGAAGCTGAAGAGGTCCAATGTGATGAGGAAGCAGCTGGGGATCAGGAGGTTCACCACATAGAGGATTGGTCTACGTCTCAAAATGATCTAGGGAGAAAAACAAGCGCAAAGCCTCAAAGTTTTACTCAGAATCCACAAGAGTGGTCCAATGACCATTAAGAAAGGAGACGTTTGCCAGGAGTATAAACTCCTCCACCAGCACCCCCAAATCTTCTTCTGTTGTTTCTGATGCTTCCTTTGGAAATCACTCAGATCATTGGTGTTCCCCAAGGATCAATCGTCGGTCCTCCTTTGTTCTCCTTTTACATGTGTACACTATGACAAATAATCCACATAAACAACATCCACAACAGTCAATTCTTAAAACACCAATCTTGCCAGCTTTTGTTAAACTCCTTCACTGTTAGATGTATCAAGCGTCCATGATGTTTGTCAAAACTGATACTGTTGTATTTTATTGTTTTTTAGCATTGACATATTTTAATCCCGATGAAGCACCTTGATGGATTATTTTATCAAAAATTGTAAATGTTTTTTAGACTGGTTGTGGTAGAAGTTTTTGCTGGGATTGTGTCATTTTTCTACAAACAACAATTTCATGAGAGTAATTTCAAAGATAAATCAAATCACACACACTTTCTCCAAGGTGTCACATCTGATTTAACAAACGTTACACAGATAATCACAGAATTCATCATGTGAACATAGAATAAAATATGATAGCTAAAATAACTTACAAAGAATTTGATCTCAGAGTAGCTCCCCTCTGTTACTTCAAGGACGGATTCAGCTTGTTTGATATCTATAAGCTCCCACTCCCCTCTGGTCTGTATCACATGTTTGGACTCCTCCAGGATCTCAGCAGCTGAATGTATTTGATACATCTGTATGTCTTCAGCTGGAATAAAATTGTAGGAAAGTTTGTCCATATTAGTTTGTGTGAAATGTCACGTGTGATGCAAATGAGTAGAGTGAAGCTGTAAACATGAAAGTTGAGGTCATAAAGCTCAGACCCCAAAGATATTTGAATTAATTTATTCATTTCTACTGAAATTTCATATCACTTTTGTGTTAGTAGTTTACATTTTTTAAAATACATAACTTGTGCAAAAAAACATACATTAACCTCTAAAATTTACAAGTGACAGTTTTCAGTGTACTCCAAGTGCTAACCTGCCATAATTATAGTGAAACTGAATGTGAGGTGAAGTTGCAGTTTTGAGATCAGGTGTTATTTTGGTGTTATTTTTTTGGATTTTGCGCAGGCTTACTAAAGTGCAGGTATGATTCAAAGGTCAGCGTGCAGTTCTGGATGTCAAAAGGGAAAGTGTAGATTACTAATTTGCAGGTGGCGACCACTCTGATCGGCTTTTCATCAAACACACGACCTGTGTTGTATAAGTAGACATAAGGGGTTTTGGGAGACTTGTCCTCGTCCATGCTGGAAATTAACAGAATAAAAAAAACAACTTAATTGCACATTTATACTTTTAAAAGACTTTTTTTGTTTGACAGGCTACTGAACGTAATTTTAACTTACAACTCGTTGATGACGATGTCTGGGACCCAAAGCTTTTCCCGAGGGACAGAGACTCTTTTAGTTCCACATTCCTTCTCATCCCAGCTCAGTCCTGCTATGTCCCACTCCTGCATTAAACAGAACAACAACCATTTAAACTGTGTCATGTTATACTTGATATACTTTAATCTAAAGATTCCCATACTATAAAGACTCCAGTTCAGCTTCCAGTATTCGTCAAATCGTCTGTTTCCCATTGTGGTAACTACTCTATTTTTTCACCTTTTTGTCAGCTTTCTTCCTGACTGCTCCCTCCTGTGCTTCAGGTCTCATCTCTGGTCGTGAGCCAGCCTTGCCCTGCTTTGTGTCAGTCCCTTAGACTCTGAAGATTGTGTGTTTGGACGAAAACCTGACTTCACTGCCTGTCCACTCTCTACCCACTTAGTTAGTCTGAATCGCTTCATTGTGGGTCCTATTCAGTCCTTAAAGTTAGCAGTATAACGTTAAGCATTTAAAGCATTTGCGTCTTTCTGCTGCATAGACAGCAGAGTTTTATGAAGAGACCGTCTTTCCAGCAGTGAAATACTACTTTAATAAAATGTAACTGGGTGAGTTATGTAAAATTACCACGCATACAGTTATTAACGATAAAGGCTTGAACTGTTTTTGTACCAGACTGTAAATATATTTGTTTCTGCTGTAAAGTTGGACTTTTTAATGTGGGGGTGTGTATGATGATTAACAGGCTTCTAGAGCCAGCCTCTAGTGGCCAGCTGAGGAACTGCAGTTTTTGGCACTTCCACGTTGGCTCATTTTTCAGGCTGTTCTTATGCACTGTTTGTCTATTCTTCTATGAAAAGTAATGTACCAAATTTTGTGTATATCCTACATAATCAGGAGGCAGCATTTGTGTTTAATCCATGTATTTGAGACGGCAGTCACATGAACAATGTGCTGATGGGGTAAAGAGTAAAGAATAAAAAGCAGTGCTTTATCCAAGACCGGTGTTTGGAATAAGAGACTTTGAATCATTTTGAGCTACGTCCTCATCATGTTTCTTTTCCTAAAACTAACCACTAACCACTAAACTAACTTAACTTGCTTAAAACCTAAAACTATATTTGGTTGGCTGCTTGGTTTATTATAATAAGGGAACTATCTGTATTTAAGGTTAACTTACACATTCTGAGATTATATTGCGGGTGTCTGAGTGACTGTTTTGCTGCAGACAAATATAAATTTGTTGTATTAAAAGTTGGGATACATAGCACAAACAACCACCGGGGGAATGTTGAAGCAAACAATGTTACAACACTGCATTTTTATTCAGTGTGTGGTTTTGTTAAAGAAAAAGTTTTACACAATTTTCTGAATTCATTCACGTTTTGTCAGTGCTCTGAACACTTACCATGACTTGCCATATGAATATTGTTAAGGACTGGTCTTTTTCATTCTAGGGATGAGACACATACAGTTATTACTGATGATTAATATTTACTCAATGTATACATAGTTGAAAAAATTGTATGTGCAGTCATGAATAGATTTTAATGCAGCTCATGAACTCACCACTCCTAAAATTCCCACTATAGTCAGTTCGATGGATACGTTCAGGACATCGGTTAAGTTGTGTACAGGTCGAAGTTTTTTATATGGAAATAAGTCAGCCTCAAATGCATCAAATAAGGCCTTAGGAGTTGGGTTGGCGCAGTTCAATGTTGCAACGAAACCTGCATTGAAAAAGAGAGAGAAGATTTATAAATTAATCCATAGACAGCCCAAATAAATGTATTTTTCTTTTATTTGTATTTGCTCAAAAGCAGATCTTTCTTTGTATGCTACACAGAATTTTGCTAAGACTTTATGAACTGCAACAAAATGCTTCATATCAGCGACATGAAAATACAGTGATCCGTTTTTCTGTTGTTTGCTCTGTTTATCATGAACTCAGAGGTATACCGTTTCAAAAAGGAAGATTTCCCACTTAAATAAGTATCAGTTGGTGGATTAAATACATGTCGAATTGAACACTGACTCTTGTTCACGCCACAGCTCCACCTGTTTCTCCTCCGTTTTCACAGTCCAAGAGAACTGAGACCTCTTCTTGTACCTCCCCCCTCCACATTTACAGTCTACTTGGTTTTCACTTCTTGCTTTAATGCTGGTTGAAGAGTATTAGCATACTGACATACTAAACTAAAATAAACTCACATTGTTATTGTGAGCATGTTAGCATGCTAACAGTAGTAGCATCATGAGGTGTTCGCGTGGCTGTGACTCTTACTCTTGACATATGTTCTACTTTTTTCAGCGTTGCTTGTTACAGTAACTTACTGGTTAGTGGAGAGTTGTTTATTCTGTTAAAATGAAACACATCCTACAGGGTTTTGAGTCTTTTTGGTTTAAGATTTTACTTCAATTGTCAAAACTTTAAATTGTTTTCCACTGCATTTTCACAAACAGTTCATAAACATGTCATGACAGTATTCATCAATGTGCAACAAACTGTGATAAAACACATATCCAGACTTACATACAATGTATTTATAAAATTCAAGGCACCTTTAAAACTCCACTATCTACTAAATGTATATTTTGTTGTTTATTTAGTAGATTATGTAAATTGTTTCTTTCTTACCGTAAAGAAGTGAAAAAGTGATAAAAATTAGCCCAATAATCGTCACCTTTTTCATCTTGTTTGTGTCGGCTCAGCCACTTTCATAACTTGTCCCAAGGTTTTAAAAAGTAAAACCTGACCGTCTGAGAAAATTGACTTTCTTGTTTCTGATTGGCTCAACTCGACTTACAGCTCTTCCTCCTGAATAATATGCATGCAGGTCATGTTTTTCTAAACAACAGTGTTGCAGGCTAATCAAACAAGGATGTCTACTGATGATGTCAGTTTTCAGTTGTGTTGACACACACCTCAGCATACGATGAGCCTAAATGTTACTCTGCTCTGCACCCAGATTTACTCGTTTATCTAACTGTAATCGATATAAAAATAAAAACACATGAACAAGATGATTTTTGAAAACAGAATTATATATTATTATGTATATTAAATGCAAAGGAAAGACTGTTTATGTCTCTTTTGTGTCTTAGTGCTGCATATATTTCAGAGAGGTTCAGTCCTGGACTTGTTTTGCTTGTAGACTTAGGGAACAAAGCAAATAGAAAAGCTTTTAGTGACGACATGAACAGGGTTGTACAGGTTCGCTGGACTCCTCCAGGGCAGAGATTTCCACAGGCGAAATGGTTTGTTGAAACATGCAAATATTTGTTGCTTGACTGAAAATATATAATTCAGATGTAGATGTGGAAAGTCCATGACCAAATGTTGATATGTAATGAGGTCAGAGTGAAAATGTGTTGACACCAAATGACTCGACTCTGTTAATCCTTTAATCCATTTCAATATACGGCTCCAACAGTGTAAGATGTCACAGGTGCGTGAGCTTTATTTTGAGGGGTGGGGAACCCTGTAGCGCAGCATATTTAATAATCATGAGGATGCAAGCAAGCGCATACCCAGAGACCTGTGGCTTCTACAGGTGGTGCAAAGGATCTTTGCGGCGGAGCGGTCGAGATGACATGTAAACACAGGAAAACAACTTATATTTTCAACTGTGTCTGTTTGTAATTTCATCCCGACTATAACCAAGAACGTTTGTTGTCTGGAATAAAGTCGATGGATTAAGACTGTTCTCTTATTATCTCTGGTCGCAGACTAAGAGGCATGCAAATTCACAGGCGGAGCGAGGCGGAGCGAGGCGGCGAGGCGTAGCTTTCCAACCACACTTTCCCTGTGACCCTCGATACTACTGTCAGTGGTCCCTCCCTCTGGAATCCTCTATGCAGCAACTTCACCAAACTGTCGTAAAGGTGGTTAGGCAGGCTTACGTCACTTCAACATGATTGACAAAAAAAAAATCACCAAACAATTGGCTTTGTGAGTGGCAGAAGAGGCGGGACATGTGCGTACGACTGCCATACTGCCGTTACGAACTACCCTAATTCATTTATATGGCACTGATCAGTCTCCTCATAATAAAGTCTCTGCTTACATGATCAATTAAAGCCACACGGCTGTGCATCCACCACACTTGTAGCGAACAACTCAAATCATTAACTCACTGAAAGTGAGCATATCAGGTGTGTGGAGTTCTCAGCTGAAGAAATCCTGCTTCATACCTTCATTCTAAAGTAACAAAGAAAATATATAATTAAACTTTATATTAATGCTCATGTATTCTTCAACATTTGCTTTTAATATGTGATTAACATACAGTCTACATTGACTACATTTACATATGCAAAATATTTGAGACTTTGGTCTCATTCAGAAAAAGATAATATTCCTTCAATGTTGTTTACCTGTCTAATGAAAATGAATTTCTTCTGAGCATGCACCTCTGCCCCACAGCCTTGCAAACTGTTGGCTAGTTCATTTGAGTACAACTTATCCATGACAAGGCACAGAGCTGAGTGTAAACAGGCAAGAGGCCGTGTGTCCCAATTTGGGGTACAGCCTCCAGTCAAGATGCACATCCTAAATGCATGTATACCTGTCCAAGGAATGCTCCTAAAACCCAAATAATACCAGCATATCCCACATGTCTTTATCAGAAAATTGCTACATTTGGAGTCAGGCCTTTTTCAGAATGTCCAACATAATATAGAATACTCATATCCCAATTGCATATCCTTATTTGCTGCTTTGCTTTTAGTTATTTATTAACCAGGTACTTTTTTACTTATACTTGGGTAGGTTTCTCAGATGTTAATTTTCACCTGCACTTGAGTTATTCTTTATGGTGGTAATTGGACTTTTACTCAAGTAGAGATTTTTAGCATTCTGCCCACCACTGTGGGACACAAATAAAAAAGGAGTATTGAAGGGGACACACCCCTCCTTCCTCTAGAAATCTACACTCATGTATTTGCATGACCTGTATCAAACTTGGAATATTGTCATATTCTGATTAATTGTGAAGCATGTAAATGTAGTCAGTGAGCACTAAAACCACTTGCACTTTAGTAGTTGTAATGCTGTTGCATGCTATTGTTCCCTTGGGGCATCTTGCCTTGGGCTTATTGTGCTGATCAGACCTAATTACAAAAGTCAAATGAATAAATGTACAGACCAAACAAGTTTTACAGTATAATTTTTTGGATCACTAAAACCTTAGTCCTTAAACAGTGGAATATGGACACACTGAAAAACCATATTATCTTGTATTTTGTGTCTGAACACTTCAGACTGACAAGATAATCATATCTTAGAATGAAAGACTGCAGACAACTGCACGTGCACATAACCCTGCAATGATACCAGCTGTATCATAGCTGCTGCTGTATATTACAAATCTGTATCAATATGGTATGTATGATGTCTGAAATTTATTGACAAAGCAGACACACTTTAAATCCCAGGTATTAATGTAATCCAGTTAATGAGCTTTTTTGTTACACATATACTGTATAGGCATTTTATTTATTTATTTATTTATTTTGCATTTCTTGAACCAAGGCCAGGATCCACCTTGGGGTGTTATGCAAAAATAAGATACATATATTACGTCTTTAACTACTTTTTTAGTGATATGAGGGAAGTGAAAAAGAAAAACGATGAATCAGAAAGAGCCTGAAACAGATATTCAAGAGCATGGAGGGCAAATGAGTCACATTAAAGAGGCATTTAAAGACAGAAGTGAACAACCTGTTGGTCATGATAGGACACCTAATGGTGCAGGAAATGAAATGTTCACAAGCCTCTATCCTAATTTTTCTGCCTTTTCTCCTTTTCAGGTGAGACTTGTGTGGAGTAGAGTGCTATCAAGTGTTTTATACATGTGTCCCTTTTATGCATGTATTGCATGTAAGCATGTGTGATGGAGGTGAAACAGATCTTCCTTTATTAACTCTGCCCCAGCCAATTTAGTTGTTAGCATCTTGCAATTTCTCAGATGGAAAACCTTATGCCCTTTGTACTTGGATTATAGCTACATTTTATTTTTTTGAAAAAAGGGCAGTGTGTGGTTAAAGCTCAGTGTGAAGAGACACGCAGCAGATGGTTTCATGTGAGATGTAAAGATAGAGCTGCTGAGTGCTCAGCCTCTCAATAGTCAACCACAATGAAAACATGACACATTACAGTGGAGAGAAAGTCTATTTCTAAAGCTTCTGGCTAGAGTAGTCAGTGAAGTGCGAATCTCGAAGGAGCTGCCAAGGCCGAGATAGATCCAGCGAGATTCTCATTATTGTACGAGGTTGTCCCTTTAAAGCAATAGTCCCAAATTGTGTGAATCTTCTTAAGATACTTTTCCACCGGACAAAAACCCCACCAACAGCATATGGCATTAATTTCTGGGACAAATGCAGCTGCAGTAGCCATGTGTATTAACGGCCGACAGTGATGGAAATGTGACACCCAGGTGGATGCGTTCATTTTCATCCCTTTTCTGGCGGGATGCATTAACGCGCCACCACAAATTCTGTCCTGCTGCAGAGTCTGTCTGCGTTTGCATCCAGGCAGGGCTCACACATCGCTCCGATTTTGTTGACACCGAGCTTTAAAGGGAGACTGAATAAGTAACAGAAATAATAAAAAAGTAATCACCATGACATATTCACTGGCTTCCATGCTGCTTTTTACTGTCTACTAACCTTTTTTTTGTGCTGCGTTTGTGACGTTAAACATGGCACATCAGAAAATAACCGGAGAGACATACTCATCTAAAGCCATGTAAAAAAACTCTGGTCCACTGCCAATGGAAATGGAACGTATTGCCTATTTTTAGTGAGTTTTCCATATTTTAAAAAATCTGCACATATGTGCTTATTCTGGTGGAAATAGGGCAGTATTCAGAGTCGGATGAGAGGATACAAAATCCATAATAATCAGTTTGATCTCTCCGTGCACTATACAAAAATTAGTCGAGCTCATCTTGGCAAAAAGACTGAAAGAAAGATGAAACCAAAGAGTAATAAACATCAATCTAACTTGAAGGCAAAGAAATGTACATCTCAGATTAATTGCCCTGTAATTGAAGTGCAGTATTAGCATGCTGCTACTCACTCTTGCTGATTGATTCTACCGGTAAAAGTAGCAAAACAACCATGAAAGGTTTTATATTTGCATCACAATAACGGATGGTAGGTCAAAGAAAAGCTTGAGAACTTTACGTAGGTTCATATATGGAGAAAAAAATCACATCTGAGCATTGTACTAAAAAAGTCCTTGGGAAAATGTTGTAGCCAAGGTGCTTCATAGAATAATTTCAGCAAGGATGGCAATCCTCCTGGCTTGAGATTTTGCCTCTGCAAAGACACTAAAATATAAAATTAAGTTATTCCAACAGGTATTTTGTCTGTGTTCATTGGCTGCTGTCCTCGAAACCTGGAACTAAACAGTGAATACAAGAAAGGATCATTTTTCATTTTATTGAAATAGATTATCTGTGCCTCTTTGATTTGCTGTACACTGTGTAACTCCCTCTAATTTACCCATTCAGTCTAATCTAGCAGAAATGAAAAAGATGGGTTAAACAGGCTAAAGGTAACAAAATCTGCTCGTCGTAGATTATTGGAAACAGATTTAACCTTGTGTTTACAAGTGCTGTGACGACATGCTCACACACACAAACACTCTGCCATGACCGATGAGATTTAGTTTGGCAAAAGCGTAATTCTTTTGTTTATTACCACATACCATCCATAAAAAGTCATGATACTCGGCACAGTGCAAGTTTTCTGAAGATATTCTGATAACGATATAGAGCCCAAACATCAGTTCTGATGAGGGAAAACAAAGGTTAACAACTGTTTTCATAGTTTAGATCATTAGAAACTAAACATTAGTTTTCATTAAATGTTTTATAAAAGAGATTTGAATGTTAAAATAACAGCAAACAAATGTTTGCCATGTAAAAGTTGAATGATGGTGTTCTAAGCAGAGAATGTCACACTCCCCTTTGTGTGTGTTATAGTCCTTGCCTCTATGTTTTGGTAGCCTGGTCAGCATGCATATCAGTGCATGTGAGTCCCTCCCTTCATGTCCCTCTGACTAGATAATTGCTGCCATTCTGGACTGCACTGAGACGGTTATGGTGTCGGTAATTTTCCCGACCCACATTAACACAGTTATTTCTGTCAGCACTGTTGCCGTTGTTAACACAGCTTGCGCTCCTAGCTGCTGCCATATTTCAATTTCACCTTTGCATCAAGTGACCATGGATACGATGAAACTACTTTTTACCATGGCAAAATGAGTACCAGTGTTTGTCTATCCATTTAAAGTTTGACCAGCAGTTAAAGGGGCATTCCACAGTTTTTTTTTACACATGAAGATCAGTTTACTCGTTATGATTACACCACCAATAAAAACAGTTATATAATAGTTTCTGTGGCTCTGGAGGGAGTTATCTAAAGTTTAAAAAGATATAACTCTGATGAGTTATCAGAGTTTCATCATCAAGGTTACCTCAGTTTGGCCTCAGAGAATACACATTTTTCCCTGATAGTCTTGGAAACTCAGAGTGTGAAATTTGAAAGACCTGGGTGTGACCAGGAGTCATAATATGTCATCCTCTCTTGCTTTAAGACTATACTTTTTTAATTCTGTATCTTGGGAGTGATACGATGTACTGTAATGGAAGTGCAAAATCTAAATTGCTGGAGTAATCCCTTTAAATCCTTGCAACAAAACCTGTTTTATATGCATAGTTAATGATTGATAGTTCTCCTTTGTAACAAGTAGCCTAGGCTTCTCCAATAGCTCGACAATGGCCCAAATCAGATTTATTAAAGCCAATTTACAGCATAAAATGCTTGCAATTTTTAATCAGCACACAGAGTCTGTCTGGGATGCCAGACAATATGGATTTCCAAGAAAAGCTGACCTACACTCTCATCACAGACAAGAGAGGTGCAAAGGTCAGAGGTTAACAGCTGGGCCTTCAAAAGCCCCATGTTTCCCTGTGGCAGATGTTACTTTAAGTTTTGGCACCTTTAGTACTAGTCAGGCTTTGTGTTCTTTTACTCTAGCTTCTATTTGGGTGGGAAATGCCTGGAGGACTCTCGCCTCTTTTAAAATATCTCTCTTTAAGATCTCTCACATGCAAATCACATCCCCATGACTGTTTCTGGTATTGCAGAAAAAAAAGTAGTGAAAAAGAAAAACACAGTCAAATTGGCAAATGAGGTGAGTTTGCCAGTGTTGGACAGGTGGTAGAGTTAACTGTCTGGCCTCTTCGTCTATAACACACCACACACTGGCATATGTGATAAATATGACTGCTGACCCCCCTGGACTTGACCTTGGACCTGATGTACTAAGGTGAAAGCATAAATGGCGAAACGTCTCTTTCCATCTTCCTTCTTTCCCTCAGGTGAAGTTTGTTCGTCCCGTCTGTTTGGCATTTGGGAGAAAAGCATAAAAAAGAGAAGTGAAGAGCAAGCATGGGATGAAGAGAGATTAGAGTGAAAGAGAGCAAAATAAGGCTGGAAAATTGAATTATCCCCGGTGGAGAAAAAAAAAGAAAACCCACACACGCTATGGTTGAAAAGCTGAAAAAAATCGCTGTTGTTACTAAAAAGTTTGTATAAAATCTGTCATAGAAATATTTCCTCCCTACTCCATAACCCCCATGTACACACACACACACACACACACACACACACACACACATGCAGTGCCATTCAGCAGGTTTGCTTCTGCAGCTTTTACTGATGAGCTGCTTCTTGGTGTTTTCTCTCATTCTCTTATTCCTGTTTCATTTATTATTCCCCTATTTTTTTGCCTTCAGCACAGTACTGACACAATATGTCTCTCTCAAGCTCTTTGATCTTCAGATATTACACTGAGCACTAGCAGTAGCTCATGAGGGATACAGCTTAAGTTTTGAAATGGGTTTAAAAGCTGCAACCCTGATAACACTTGGTATTTTTGATTTTGCCAAAGGCATTAAGATCAGAGAAAGTTCTGCATAGACTTCCTCTCCCTGACATTTTCCATGCTCTGCCTTCTTCAGTGTCTCGCCCTCTCGTCTGCAACACTGAAAATATAATTCATGTGTTGTAAGATCCTGTACAGTCATGAGTGTGGATACATGTTACAGCTTTATCTGTTAGGATGATGATGATGAGGATGATGATGATGATGATGATGATGATGATGATGATGATGATGATGATGAAAACTCTACTGCAGTCAAAATTATAACCAGTAAGCAAAGAAATTAATCAGGAAGTAAGTTTGCCTCAGTATTTTAACAAAATGACTGAATGCTCTTACTGTGAATCCTCATTTAAAAGAGAGTGTCACTACTTTGCTGCTGTGAGTTTCTATTTTCAGCATAATTACCAGCTTCATCCACCTGATGATTCTGTTTTTCATATTTCAGGTTTTTTCTAATTAACCTTAAGCTGCCGACAGTGAAACTCAACACTTTACTGTAGATTTAATGTAATGTAATAGTAAGACTTTTAATGTTAAAAATCTGCTAGTCTTTAGTTGCTAGGGCTGTCCCCGACTAAGAATATTCCTAGTCAACCAATAGTTTTCATTTAAGGCCATTAGTCAACTGGTCGCCCGCATGTTCTAAGAAAGAATGGTCTAACAAAGAATAGTATAAATAACATTGTTAACACTGTGCTACATTAAAGAGAAATACAGTACTAATGAGTCTTCATTGATATAGGCCTATATTTTATCTACAAGTGTACGTCACACGTTAATGATGCTGTCTGCAAAGCAGTAATGATTGTGCAAAGTGGCTTATGGCCATGTAGCTACTTACATTTTCAGATGATAGGTCATGTTTGTAGTCTAGGAATGATAGGCAAATGTTTGCCTACAAAGTTTAAGGAAGAAGGGAAAGATCTGCCAGCTGTGATTGGTTTGTAAAGTGGGCCTGTGTCGTGTCTGTCCTTTCAAATTAAATTCCCACATGGTCCAGTCATATTTGTTTGTTTGTTTGTTTTTCTGTGACTAAGCGACCAATGAAAGCTTGCCGACTCATGACCTTTCTGGTTGACTAATGTTTGGTTGACTATCAGGGGGCAACCCCATTAGTTGCATTCATCAATCAGAAAAAATGGAAAGGACTTGAATTAATTATATGTTAGAGAAAAGAAACTTTGAGCAACAGAGTGATTAATATGACTTGACGCTGTTGTTGTACGGAGGAGATAAGTGCTGTGGAAATGGACATTACGATGGAATTATCGAGACAGTTAAACATTGATGAAGTTTTAAGTTAGCTTTAACTGGAAAGCAGTAGGGAATGAAGTCCCAATGAGTGGGTTGTCTCTGCTGTTGTGGTAAACTATTTTGGGAGTTTGTATAAAACTGTTCAGCTGTACAGTTTATCATTAGATAGTGTTTCACAGTGGTATCACAGCACCGTATATTCATGTCCAAGATAGAAATACACTCTGGAGAAAGAGGCAGCACAATTTATTAACCAGCCTAACTTGTTTGACCACCTGCCTGTCCTTTGTATCTCTGTGGATATCTTGATGTAGAGCATTTCTCTCTCATTGTAAAAACTTTGGCTGAGTAATGCTTCTGTGACAACGGTAGAAACTAAAATTTATGATGCTCATTACTGAAATATTTCTGAGAGCTGTTTGCACCTTTGTGTTTTTTTTGGAGTCCAAACTTGAAATCTGCAGGTCATGCAGATATATTTTGCAAAGGGCCTTTAAGCAGTAGATGATACATTCCTATGTAAGGGATCTTCCAAAGGTTATAAACCTACACTGTATTTGTACTTTACTTACCTTTAAAAATTTTAAAAAATATGTGATCAACAGGAAAACACTGGCCAAGCTGAGGTAAAGAACCGCATGCTGCGGTTGCAGAGCAGCAGCATTTAATACTTTAACTTTAAGTAATATATTGTCAGCAGTGAATACAGACACATACATATAGGTGTCATATTGGTGGCAAACACATTGTCTAACTTTAATTTGAGGTTGTTGTTTTTAGTATCAAGGTCATAAAAATCTTCACTGCTTACATGCATTGTCTATAAATTTTGCATACATTCTCTCACTGTTGGCAGCTCTCATGTGTCATTGCATTCACTTTTAATGAGATGGAAGTGTGCAACTTTGCATGTGTATTTGTTTTGCAGTGAGTTTATGGGTGCGTTGTAGCAGGGGGAATTGATGGCCTGTTAGGGGAGGATTGATGAGAGATGAGGGATCAGTTTAATTAAATCAGCTGTCAAATGTGTTGTGAGTGTGATGGGAAGACTGTATTCACCTGAAACAAGTTGAATCACTTTGTAACCCGCAAGGTTTGTTGGTTTTTTTGCACACCATGCCAGCAAACGTGAGTCTTACCTGAGAAAGAGGATAACTCAGTCAAGAAAACACTATTGATTTATATATTCAATCAAAATATCCTGATTGTCAGCTGGAAATCATCCCTCCTTGTCTCTTTCAACAGCTCTTCTGTGAGAAGGGAGAGTAGAAGAATGGGTTTGAAGGAGATAGATAGGATGAAAGAAATTGAAACAGAGGAAGCAGATGAGATGGAGCACATTGGCAGACAAGCAGTGAGTGACAAGAGAGAAGGTGGATTGTTGAGACAGTCACTCAAACTGACAGTTTAATAAATAAATAAGAACCGCAATCACAACTTTCTACTGGGTTTTTCTTTAAGTTGGAGGTCTGAAATATAAAGCAAACTTCCATTGAAATACAGCACAAGAAGGGAACTGCATGGAGAAAATAGATAGGACTTACAAGCTAAATTTAAATCAGTAAAATGGCTTGAATATGCTTGATTGAGCTTGTTTATTCAGTCTTATTATACTAAACAGCATTTATCATCCTGTTAGTTATTACCGCAGCTCATGTTCCAATATTGTGATCTGTCTAGGGCAGGAGAAAAAAAAACAGGTCAGTTTCGCAGTGTATCACTGAATTAAGGGATATCATTCCCTGTACTGTTTCCAATTCATTTTGGATATCAGTCAGAGCTCCATCTGCTTAACACTCACTTAAAAAATTCATATTATTGAGAATTTCAAACCAAAATATTAATTTTACAAAGTCACTTCATAATATTTATATCCTTTCCAAGATTCACAATATGCTGTCAGCGCAAACATCCATCATCCATGTGATATGTTGCAAAGCTTCAAAAAAGCCACTGAGGGGACCATGTGGTGAATTTTTTTTTTTTTTTTTTACTCCTGTTTCCAAGGTCAAGACTGAACTTTGCACCTCAAATCCATCACTCTGTCTATATTCGTCACTTGGCGACATGTGATCCCACTGCGGAGTTATAGCCAATATTATCTGCTAGAGTGCATTGTTGGCATCAGTAGATGGACTCCTTACAGTATGTACATTTATCACTTCTCTTCATTGTGTTATTGACTGAGTGATAGTACTAAAGCTGGTTATTGAAGTGGAACATGCATTTGTTCCTAAAGATTATCCCAAATCTAGCCTTAGGATATAGCAGTGTCACTATGGCAACCACAGTGCAGGTCATCATAAAAGGGAGAGTCTATGCTATGGAAAGGGGCCCTGCTGTGAATGAGCTGATGTTTTGTGCCAAGTGGTAGATAAGAGAAAAAAAGCACTAATGCCCTGAATCACCTATATGTTGTAAAAATGGAATAGGGAGTGAACTGTCTGACACTGCATAAATATTACATTCTGCCTTTTCTGCAGAGTACTTCATTTTTTTTTTTTTCAAATGATGACCCTTAAAGCTGCTCCAACCAATATTTTTATATTAAAAGTGGACAAAATGACTATGTGTAATGTGAAAGGAGTCTCTTGTAGTGATGAACCTACAGAAAATTACCACCTGACTGCAGTGTAGGGCGAATATTTCGAAGCTTTGAAACATCATTTCAATCAGGAGAGACTCGTTTTCATGGTTAAAAGAATATTTATTAACGTGCATATAGAAATAAAAAATGTGAAAAGTCTTTGGCGATTGGACCCCATCACAGTGGTATGATTTAAGGAGGGTGATGGATCCATAGTTGAATAGGGAACCTTCCTGGGGTCTTGACGCTGGTGGTGGTAGAGGTGGTGAAGATGAGATTAGAAGAGGATGTGGAGAAGATGGAGACGTGCTGATGATCTGGATGAGTGGAGGAATGAGTCTTTGTTGAACTCGTCTTAGACTCTGGATTTCGATGGCTAGAGCTGATCGGGGTGGAGGAGGGTGTGACAATTCTGCCTAAAATGACAGCTGACAGCAGCAGTAGCATCCTGATAGGCTGAGAGAGATTGTGGCGAAGTTTGACTGGATAATTAGAAGAGTCAAGCCCCCAGTCAGCTGATTAGAGGAAGCAGTGGGAACGGGAGGGGGAGAAATGTGAATGGATGAGCACAAAGAAAGTCTTCCTGATTGAACTTAAGCCGAGCTTCATTTGTAACTTTTACACCTAAAAATCAACTTATATCAAAATTCAAATGCTGTGCAGCTTTTTTTTCTGCACGTCTATTCATTATGTTGAAACCCAGTACTTCTGCGTAATTAGAGATGAAGATAAGGCAGATATTATTAGTATTGTACTATAAAAATATTTACATTCCAGTGGTGGCTGTGGAGGAATGTGTCCAGCTTTTGTGACCCAAACGTTTCCAATAACTCCAGAGTGCTGTGAAGTCCAACTGTCAAAATGTATTGAAAAAGATAGATGAGATCATTTTCAAAATTCACAACATTCTGGTCTGTCCACATTTTTTGGTGTTTAGCCTTTCTAAAACAACCTTTTCACTGCAGTCAAAAGACTGTTTGCTCTTCTCACACACACCTGTGTTAAAGTGGTGGTCTAATAGCAACTGTCTAACAGAACTGTAAGGTTTTTGTTTCATTAAAGAAGTTGATTTAATATTAAAGCAGACTATCTCATTTAATCTGAAAAATTGCCTAATTGAAATTTAGGATTTTGTAGGAGGATTTTTATTTCTTTTATTGTGACAGCATCATAAAATATGACTATGAACAACTGAGGCTTCATTCAAAAACCTCCAGTAAAACTTTGAAAGTAAAGAAATGCGATTTGGTCTGGATGTACTGCAATTATGGTTTGTTGTTTTGGTTTTACAACCTGCATCTTTTTGGTAAGGCCACAAACAGCAGATAGATGAACTTAGTGACTAGCTGGTGAACCTATTGAAGCATGTAGCCACTAGACAGCCAGATATTTGTCTCCGTAGTTGGTAGAGATTAAACCAGAGCTACAAGCAAAGTGACTATTGGACTCGCAGTCATCGCTGAAATGTAATTTGTATCGTACTCCATTAGTTTATTCAAAGTTAAGTAATGTATTCTAAATACTTTGTATTACTCTTGGAGTACTTACAAATGGTCTGAGCTCAATTGTCTTGGTCTTACATTTCTATACCAAAAACACACAACAGTGTCCTGGCTGTGCATCTCCTCTGCCAATGATGTGTGGGTGGTGCACTGCACACACTTTTCCAAAAAAAAAATGGTTTATGGAAAACGTGTGCCTCATATGAATTTTTACAACATGTCCCAACAGCAAGCGAGCGTCACTCTCTGTTCACACTGAATCTGTTTAATGTGCACTTCTAGTAAATCATGTACACAAACCATGTAGGCTAGCATTACTTATCAGCTGCGCGTTCCTCTTGAGACATAACCGCTAAAAAGATGGGCAAGTACTTTCTATTTTTCTACGTTTTTACTTTTTAAACAGAAAACACTTTTCTGTATTTTTAGTATTGTGATACTTCTTGAAAATTACATTCAGTATAGCCAACAGCAAGTAGGTTGTTAATAGTGATGGTCAGTTACCAGAAACTTTTAGATCCCTGGCAATCTCCCTCCAGTCAGCTGCCATCTTATTTAGATTTGAGCAGTGAGAAGGTGTTGTGAAGATAACTCCATATTTCAGCTTCACAAATCAGGTGTTCCTCATCTATTGCAAAGCTTTCAAAGTGAGCATCTGCAATGACAAGAAGCTGGACATGACCAAGGTTCAGCTCAAAATGGCA
>JAPZEB010043779.1:0-11088 GCA_029783705.1 Chaetodon striatus
AAAATAACTCGGTTGACTTATGGTTTCACATTGGACAGAAAAAAAAAGATCTCCCGCATGAAAGTCTGGAGTTTGTTTAACCCAAACACCTCCCCTCCCTCATTCTATGTGGACTTTCTCTCTCTTAATACCCTCTGTGAAGACAAGCCTAACTAAAAAGTTAACCAAAACTTGGTTATTTCCATAACCTTAACCAAAGTGAGTACGCAGCCTCACCCACCATCCACCCCAAACATTACTCTATAACTCTTGTGCCTTAGAAAACAGTGCTTCCTCATGTCTAAACAACAAAATAAGTCAATGTCCGGGGCACCTTGTACCTCAGTGGGTATAGCAAGTGGCCCACATACAGAAACACTCCTGTCCAATAAGGGCCAAAAGCGAAAAATAATCTTGAATAAAAAAAAGACCAGGTCAAATGACTTCAATAACAACTTATGTGACCGGCCCCAGTTAGCTAAATATTACCGTTCCAACAGTTGCAGGTTTAAACAGCTCCTTTTAGGATGCAAACACTGGTCTCCAGGGTGAAAGCTCTGTGTTTGTTTGACACATCCACCACCCATCCCGCCCACTCTATAGGGGCTTCTCCGATGTTTGTACAACATTACATGGACTTTGTCACTTTCCATGCTATGTCACATCACTTCCTCCTCTGCTCCTGTCATAATCACTACAGACAAAGTATGGGTCATAATAACTTGCTTGCACAGTCAACCTATGATGTCATTTTTCAGTGCGAACGTGCTCATTAAAAAACATAATGCTTAATTAGAAACCATCTTTCAATATAATCCAGGCGGCAGTTTCGTTTCCCTAGAAACAACAGAGTAGCATACAGAATAAATGTGATTTCTAGGAGGCAGGGCTGAAACAATACATGATGAAATGATGAACTCTGACTGATGACTGAGTGGTGGCCCCTGGATACTGTGGTACCTCATCTGCTTCCCACTATGTGCTCTACAGGTGTGATATTCCCCTTGCAGGCTGGCTTAAACGTGTCTGTGAATTTCTTTTTTGCTAGAGCCCCTTTCATCTCCCACAAGCTTGCTAACAGCAAGGGACCAAGAAAACCCTTATAGTACGTCTAGTTTTTGCCCTGACATTTAGTGAGAAAATGCCACTTCTCCTCTTTAGCTCCCTTTTCCATGTCATAGAATTGATATCAAATGGCCTTTTAGATTACAGACAGTTCTGTGGGCTACTTTGGTGTAGATTGACCCTCCTATACAAGTGGGAGTGAACACAAACACTTAGGATTCAACTCGCAAACCTGATGGAAGGACCAAGACAAAATAGTAACTGCAGGGCTCAGCCAAGTGCTTGCACTTGTCTCTCCTAGTTAGCGTTGCTATCTTCTAACAAGAAAAATAAAACACCTGTGAACATTTGCCATGTCCAATTATAAGACACAGATGGAATTTATTCCACCCTGGGCATCTGTCACCCGCTAGCTTTCTTCTGTCCTGTTATGGTACAAGAAAATTGGCGCGGCCATTAAAATTACCTGATTAAAATCGATGGAGCTGGTTACAAATATCTTATAGGAGGCTGCAGATTCACTGTGAGGAGCAGCTGTTCAGAGGCTCCTTTCTTTGCTTTCATTGTTAGTGGACCACGAGCATGAATGCACATGTTTGCTCTCAGTAACTGTGACTATGCAAGAAGCATAACCTTGAATGTGTTTCACTGCAAGGGCAGACAATATAATCAGACAGGAACAAAGTGTCTGCCGCTTAATGCTTTAATACAGGGTCTGACCAGGAACCTCACCAGGGGGCTGTAAAGCCATAAAGCCAGTTCAACAGAACGAGGCTTTCAGGCTTTGTGCATGCTCACATAAAATGAGTCAAATTATGTGTTTAGAAAGTCATTTGACTCTTAAAATTGATTTAGCAGGTGCCGCCTATTTCTACCTTTAAAGAATATAAAAAAGCAGTACAATAAAAAGCAACACTGTTGCTTCAATGAAGGCGGGAGCGGAGTGCTGTCAGAAAATTAGTAATCAGCGTGGTTGCTGCACATTTTACAGCTCTTAAACTTTAAATTTGATGCAGCATATCTAAACTTTATATCCTCGGTGACTCATGGACTGCATTTAGGTTTAACGCTGTCCCATAAAGGCAGCACGGTGGTGCAGTGGTTAGCATTGTCACCTCACAGCAAGAGCGTTCCTGGTTCGAACTCAGAGTGGGGAGTTCAAACTGTGTGTTTGAAAGTTGGTGTCAGTGAGGATTTTCTCTCGGCACTACAGCCTCTTCCCACAATCCAAAGACATGCAGGTTAATTGGTGACTCTAAATTGCCCGAACATGTGAATGTGAGCATGGATGGTTGTCTGTATCTATGTGTCAGCCCTGTGATAGTCTGGTGACCTGTATGTCTCTCGCATGATGTCAGCTGGGATAGGCTCCAGCCCCTCCCATGACCTAACAGTATAAGCGGTTATGGAAAATGAATGAATGGGTGAATGAATGTACTGTCTCATAAAGCAGAATATATATATAAAGCATAAATTTAGACCCAACATACCTCATAAACATACCAATCTCGCTTCATCATACAGCCACCTGCTGTGGCGGTGGACTTGTTACCCAGAGATTGAAGTACACAACCTGACACTTCACTTTGTTACAAATTCTTTTAGTGCTGTGTCACCGTCTGCTCTGTGTCCTGATACTCGCAGACCTTTTGGGAAGACTGGACCGAGTTGTGTGTGTAATAGATTCATTTAAGTAGCCTTTTATTTCACTCCAATCAATTTATTATCAAGGGGAATGAGTTTTCAGGCTTTTGAAGTTTCTGTTTACTTTGTTTTTTCGCCACTGTGTTCCTGTGCTGCATTTCATTAACCCATCTACACACCTGCCCTGTATCAGCATCATGACACCTCCCCTGCTCCAGAGTATTCCCCAGCCAATCAGCTCCCTGCCTGTTCTTCTGTCTAATCACCTTATTCCCCTCACCTGAGCTTCTGCACCCTTTTCTCCACCTGCACTTCATCCCCTCGTCACAAAGGTTTGTATATAAGTCCTGGTTTTCTGTTCATTGGTTTTGTTCTATAGTATCAGTTTTGCGTCTTTCTGCTCAGACCTTGAATGAAAGTGATTTATTCAACTTCCTGTTGCCTGCAGTCTCCTGCGTTTGGGTCCACCTGCTCCACACAACCTGCGAGTTAGCTTGAATCACAATGAGTTGAACTGACTACATTTTCCCCCCTTTTCTTCCTTTACAAAGCTTCTGGATAAGAAATGTGTCTTCATATGCTTGTGCACGAGTTTCCTTTCCTTTCTCAAAGATGCACTACAGCTTGATTATTTGCGAAATGAAGCACTTAATGTGCTGCTGGTAATCATTTGTCATTTTTTAAAACAAGCTTCACTGTAAATGAGAAGATTGATGCCACTCTTGTGTCTATGCAGTAATCATGAAGCCACGCCAGCAGCCAGATAGCTTAAGTTAGCAAAATGACTGAAAACAGGGGGAAACAGCAAGGGCAAAAACCAAAGGCGTGATTTTTACAATGAGATCGCTAGTGCAGTGGTAGTTGATGAGGTGGGTGTACGACTAGGTACCTGGGTAGGCGGCTGATGAGGAAGTGAGTATACTCATCTCTATATCCAATGGCTTTTTGGCTGATAGGTGACAATACTGTAAACAGCCAGAAAGAGAGGTGGGTATACCCCACATAGATGCGTATACACTCTGTTTCTATTTTCAGTCTGACATTGTGTCCACTCTAAAGGCCCAGACACACCAAAGAACAAGCACAGACAAAAACCGACAGTTTGATCAGTTTGAACTGATGACTGGATTATTGATGATTCAGGATTACATAAAAGCATACAGTGAACATTTTTGTCCATGAAGGCAATTATTTGTCAACTGGGGAAGCTACCAAAGCTTCTCTTCTGTAGGCCGTCATTGTGGCTTGTTTTGTCAGCTGACAGTTACATGGTTGCTGCCACTGGATGAAAGATTACATTCCACTTAAACAGTTTCCGTCATGAATGTGTTAAGCGGTTTACTGGCACACTGAAATGGAGTGGACCAGCCCCTCGCTGGTTCTTGACAACACTTGAGGATGGCATTAGACTCGCCCATGACATTGACTGGCTTATCAACCCCCCCCCCCGTGGAGCACCTTGGTTGTTTTTTATTTTAACAGAGAAACCGCTGCTTGATGTCACAATGCCCGACAAATCAGTCAACTCGAACTCAGTGGAGTGGTATAGTGAGGTTGCCAGGCAACCAGCAGGAGTCAGTTGCCCAGCCAAGAAAAAGTCTTGCATATAACCTGAGGTAAAACCATAGCATGTCATTTCACACCTGATGTAAGGTTAAACCAAAGAGATGTAACATGTTTGTAAGCTTCGGATGCGCTTGTGGTTTTTGAGCCAGGCAAACTCCCCTCGTCTTTCAGTCTTTGTGCTAACCAGCTGCTGGCTGTAACTGCATACTCAACAGACAGATCTAACAGTGGTGTTAATCTTCTCATCTATATCAGCAAGAAAGGGGATAAACGTATTTCACAAAATGTCTAGTTATCTGCCAGTATTTGGGGTTAGCTTGTTGGCTGGTTTGCTGCGTACAGTGAGATCTTCTTCTTTTTCTTCTGACTGTCCCTCATATAATTTCTCCCATGGGTATCTGAGGTCTGTGAACATGCCAATTTTAACCACGAGTTTCTACAGGCCTCACAATTAACATCAAAAAAATATTCATGTTTATATTACATGTTCGGTCAGAGTCTGTATATCAGCACAATAGCACCAGTAATCCTGCTGCAGGACTCTCGGGTACAGTATGATTACCATTATTATTCTTATTATATGACTTTTTTTTTCTCACTGTTCGTTCTGGTCCCACCGGTCTTTGTAGTGCAGCAATCATAAGACATCAAAGTGGTAAAAAGCGATAAGACATCCTCCCTTTGAGGTCTGCTTTACTGTATGTAAATCACATATATTTGTTCTTCACTCATGTCTTATTCTCTCTGCTCTGTCTGAGCCCATTTGTGTCGGATTTTCAAGTTTAATACAAGTATGAAAACCATCAAAGAGACCTTGAATGTGCACGTAGATCTGTCGTATATTAACTGGCTGCAACTGATTTACACAAAATGTGATCGAGTTGTGCATCTTGTTTTGTTGTACCTTATTTTCATTTGCAGAGTTTGGTCAAAATTATTGCTGATGAATATATTTACTTTTCCCTTTTTCCATTTAAATTTTATAAGCCCAATGTGATTTCCCCATTTATGCAAACTGCTTTGTAAATCAAGTTTGCTTTGCCTTTTTTTTGCCTTGCTAATTGGCAAGGGTTAACATTATTTCTGGAGGACAAACTAAAGTTGTATGTACTAATAGAAAAATCAAAGTCCTTTATCTTTCTTTTAGCAATTTAGCTCAAATAATTCAATCTTTCACTGGCAGGTAATCCAGGTAGGAATGAATTGTGGGTTTGCGATCAATGCAATCCTGTCTTCCAGCGACCTAGAGAGTAACCTCTGCCAAAATCAATCATATTTACTAACCTTGCTGCACCAACCTTAAAGCCAAGCAGTGTTCAGCAAATTAAATAAACAGAAATAAAGCTAAAAAAAAAAAAAAGGGCCATTTATTTTGCTCAGTGTTACTCTCTTTAGTTGCTGGTTGTGACCCTCGCTTCCATTCTTTTTTATTGGCAGACAGTTGCCGGATGTACGTGATGTGCAATCATGTAATCCGGTAAAAAAGAAATGACCTCCACTTCAGGGACAAAGATAAAAAGTTTGAGACAGAGAGAATTACCCAGCATCTCTTACTATCTATTTATGTGATCACAACACAAACAAACAATTCAGTCTGTTCTGGACAAAGGAAGAAATAATGGGAGACTGAATGTGAAATGTAATTTGGATACTTTTTAATCATAGTTATGTAGATGTGTCACATGTTAAAGTAATTTTTATTTCTTACTGTCTGCCTCAAGGGCCTTATGTTTATTTATTGAACATTAGACGTGGAACATCTCTTTCAGACTATATCGTGTGAAAATTATAAATATGATATTATAAATAATATCCTGCAAACCTAACAACCCGGCTTTTCAGATTAACCACTGTAAACCACTATGTTTGTTTTTGTAATATTTATTGTCTTGTAATTTTGTAATCTTGTTAAACGTTATAGTTCTGTGTGTTATCCTTAAAATTGTGTCTGTGTTCCTTCAGTTATTCCATGTGAAGCTTCCTTTTGGGCTGCATGCTTGTAGGAAAGTAGAAAAAAAAGTTTGTTTGTATATTCCCTGAAGTTTGTATATTCAGGGAAATCTTTCTTCAAAGGTTGTTTTTTTAAAAAAAAAAACATCTAAGCTCTGTGTTTGAGAGTTTGATAGGAACAGATGGTGAGTGCTAAATGGTCAAAAACAACCTACTTTCATTTAGAATAAAATGAAATGAACTTCTCAGAAAAGTCTTTGGCAATAAAATTTCTCAGTATCTTCATTTAGTAAAGTTAAGTTGCTTTAAAACTAATCAGAGTTCTACTTGTAAGAAGCCAACGCTTTAAGGTATACTTTGCAGAATTTACCTAAAAAACAATTTATTGACTCTAAGTCTTAGGGCTGCTGTGAAACTGGGCCCACTTTGGGCAACAAACAAAAAAGTTTGTCTTGGGTGCATTGGTACAACAGACCATCAAGAAAGCACGCCAGTAAACCAATACACCAATACAACTGGGCTGGACAGCCACAAAAAGGTTCACAGGTGGAACCAATGCAAAAAGACGGGTGCTCAAAGTGTATTGCACTTTTTTTTTGCATTGATCTCAGCCTGTGGACCTTTTTGTGGCTGTTCAGCCCAGTTTTATTGGCATGCGGTTACCTCCTCTGCTCATACAAAGTAATCCTCTTACTCATCACTTATGACCCACGAGAAGTGTGTGGCGGTGTATTTATCCACAGAGACTCTTCTTATTTTGTTCTTATTCTGCTGTGTTCAGGACATTTCTGGGCACGGCGCAAAGGTGAGGTTGGAACGTTATTGAAAGGTAGCAACCAGGTGCCAGACTGTAAGCAGCATGCATCCTAGAGGAGGCGATGGAAAACAGAGACACAGCGATGAAAAGGCGCAAATATAGAAAGGAGACACAGCAAAGCTTGTTGCAAAACAAGAGTGAACCTGGGGCTGGATTTCACTTGCTCTGGTGAAGTTGTTTATAATGCAGAACAGCCACCACTTTGTCTGTCTAAGACTTGGCAAGGTGCTGGAAACATCAATGAGCTGAAACTAGTACAAAAGATTTCCACACACGTAGACATATGCAGTGTTTCAGTTTACTCTGAGCGTTCAGTCTTTCAGACCTTTATCAGAGCATATATACATCAACAGCAGACAGGCAAGTAAAAATAACCAATCCCATTCTGAAAACTGGCACAGTGCGACACATCTGTGCACCACCCTGGTGCTAGAAGCTTCACCTCTTGGTAAATGTAGTTTAAGTACTGAATGGAGTACTGCGAGGCATGCAAATGGACCCCATACCTGTTATAAAATGAAACACAGTGAATACAGGAAAAACATATTTAATCAGGAAGTATCCTTTAATAGTAACATAGAGTTTTATCGTACAGTAAACAAGGCTTTGAGAGGGATCAAGCTTGAGCCGTCATTAATCAGAGATCCTCAGATCTATAACACAAACTTCTCATAACAAAAATAAAACAAAGGGCTATGGAGGGGAATCAGGCAACCTGATATTCTGGCAGTGCTAGCAGTGCTTTTCACAAACAAGTCCTGTGTCTTAAACCTTTAAATAAAGAAAAGGTGCAACATGTTTTTTAATCAGCACCACCAATAAAAACAGTCTACTCACAATCAAGATGTCCTCAAGACAGCATCCTGCCATCTTCCCTTTTATTACAGATGCACATGTTGCTGTGTTGCAACATCAAATCAACAGCTGTCACATCAAACATGCAGCACATGTTTCCTATTATTTGTTATTTGAATTGTTCACAGCGTGAGATATTTCTCATGGTAGAAAGGAGTATGTATACACGTTCAAACTTAAGACAACAGGTGCTGAATTGAAAGTGAAAAGATCATGGAATAAACAAACAGCTCACACACTGCAGGGCTCCAGTGTCCACTTATTTATTACTCTTATTTACACCATAAAGAAGTCAACATTGCGACATTGTGTGTAAGCTGTTTATTTGTTTATCTCATAAATCTCAAGTGGCCATATCTGACTGACAAGGCTACTGTTTTACTGTACAAACAGCACAGTCATTTGAGGGGAAAAACATTGATTGTCTGAGAGACCTTCAGTTGAGTTTCCCAAGGACTTTTCCATTCCCTTCATTAAATTAACATTATGGAGCTTGTTAGTGTCGTTGTTGTGTGACCTGCGACCATAGTGAACCTCACAGTAAATGTAATTTGAGAAAGGCATTGTCAGGATGCTGTAAAATGTAAAGGTTTAAAAATATTAATGAGCAAAAACAGCAAAAAACACAACATGTGTTATCATGTTTAGTTGAGCAGAAATAACAAATTGTGTTGGTTAATTCTAGTCAACAGGCGTCTGCCTTACCTAATGAAAAGGTTTCCTATTTGTTTTTGAAAAAGGAAACTGAAGGAGCACGTTGCACATCCTCTGGCAGTCAGTTCCAGCTCATGGGAGCATAAAAATGCTGCTTCTCCAGTTTTGGAGTAGACTCTTGATAATTTTAAAAGGCCAGACTTGAGTGATCTGGAGAGGCTAATTCATAGCTGTGTTAGAAATACGGTGTATTGTGCGAGAATATTCAGAGCTTTGTCAGTGAGAGGGAGTTTATATTCAGTTCTAATATGTCTGCATTTCTTTGTGATCTGAATGTGGTGCAGCTGACGTATAGTCTCTTTAATCAAGCCTTAAATTGTATGTTACCCAAGTTTTTGTGTCCAGGTTTGTTGTTATAAACAGGCAAAAAGTTTGTATTTAGCTTTCTGTACTTGGTTACTTCTTGTGGCCACATTCTCAGGTTTTTAGGTCAGACCATTAGTTCAGTGATCAGTGCATCTCTTACCAGTGTCCTTTAGCCACCCACTCAAAATATGATGAGCTTCTTAATTAGTAAGAGGAAAAGGCTTCAGATCTCCCCTTGATTAACAGAACTGAGCATGAGCGTCTCCCCTGAGCCAGGTCCCGTGCTCACCCATGTAAATAAACCTGTCAATCTCAACATTTCTGTTATGACATCCTGCTCATTAGGAAACATTCCCACCCACTGTTTTTTTAACAAACACCTCCTGGTAGGCCTAATGAAGGTCTAGTTATCATAACGTCGCAATGTTTTTTATTTTTTGATTTTTGCAAGTTAGACACTGTGTGGGAGTGTGTCCACAAGTTGTGTTTTACTTGCATATTCTAATTTAGTACAAGCACCACATAGATCAACCTCTATTGAAAAAACATCCTCTCTTGACCAGTTGCTTTTTTTCATATTAGGCCTATTAAAAAAAAAATTTAAAAAAAGACTTTCTGTGCATTATTTTTCATCGTGCATGGGAACAGCCTGGACACAGTGCAGACAGCGTGACCAGTTTTAGGTCTCTCAGTTGTGCAACTCCCTGCTTTATTTTCCTGTCTTGTTATTTCAAAAGCACAAGTTTGCTCTCCATCTGTTTTACTTTATAAAGTTATAATGGTGATATATATAACAAACAATGCATTTAAAAAACAAACCATTTATACTCAGAGTGGCCATTTAATTTTTTCTTATTCCCTTTCAGCTCTGTTTGTGCACCCGTCAGGCTTTCTGCTTCTTTCACTCTCATTCTGCAACAGTTTGACGTGACTGTCAGAGTGAGTTTTTAAACACTGTGTATGCAAACGGTAGATGTCTGTCATGGAGAATAATTGCTGTAAGCAAACATACACAAATAATCTCTCATATTTTTCTAGCTGACAGAGTGAATTGTACCAATAACGTCTGCGAGATGTCCATACACTCAGTGCAGTTAAGAACTTTATAAATTGCAGCCGCACTATTGCCATCAACAACATTATATAATATGAGCACAAGGCTTGAAATTTGCCATTATCCCTCATGATGAAAAATGGATGGCATGGGGACAGAACTTTTCTACATGTGAGTTTCTGTGTAGCTCACAGCCCTGAGGAGAGTTGTTTATACCACTGCGTGAGCTCACCTAAACCTCCTGCGCCTCACAGGATATACTTTCAATATTGTTTATGTAGCCATGTGAGGAAGAGACTATGGATTCTGTCTTTTTATCTTGCTCAAAATCTTGGCCCCCATGACTGGATTTTACAGTGAGGAACTTGGGGCAGGATGCATGTTCTTGCTCTGCTCTGACATTTCCAAAATAATGCTGATCGACTGAGCAGGGTGTTACATCATTTTGTCATTGTTGTTGCTGTTTGACCAATTTTTGTTGCATGTGTATAATGCTTAATATTACAGGTGTCTTTTAATGTATTTTAAATCATTTCAAGAAATGCAGTGTCTACTTGTTCGCTTCTGTAATGTTTTAAATGGCTGATAACACAGGCACAGTAACACTTATTTGCTCGTTTAGGGCACCAACAACATATTGAGTGAGGGATGACATGTTTAAATGCATGTTTGGAAACAGCGGTCTTTTTTTTTTGCACAGCTTGCAAATGATTTAATTGTATTATATTATAGTATTATACAGTATAGTTCTTTAGGTGTATGTCAAAACAATGACTCTACAGTAGAGGCTGTGTTAAAGCAGACACATACTTTAAATGTTCGAGAAGCCAGCTTCATATAAAATATCCTGTGTGTTTACACATTAGTTACATGGATTATATTGAGTTCTCTGGGAGTCCAAATATGGACTGTTTAAACAAGACCTAAGAGCACTTAGCAAATATGTTTCTCCTTCTCAAGTTTATTTACATATTTAGCCTACTGAGGATCACTTTGACAATGATGGGACATCTTGGCCTTTAAAAAAAGGAATTACGAAGAAACTAAAGAATACAAGAGGTCCAACACTTCTGGCTGTCACATGAACTGATCCTGCTGACATGAACTGTGTGTGTAACCAATGTCTGATAGCTTTTTC
>JAPZEB010043817.1:0-11087 GCA_029783705.1 Chaetodon striatus
TGGAGGAATAACAATATTTGAAATGATGCAACAGCAGTTTGTGGATATCTCTGGATGTAATTTGATTGTATTTTGATGGATTTAGATCGTCTGGATCACTGGCAGTGTGTGAGAAATTATCGATGTGAAGATTATAATAATGCTGAATAGGTTACCAATAACTCTTAATTAGTTTGTTGTTTGTCTGACAGAAATGTTTATTGAGTCTGCTGTGGTGGTTGAACCTTAAAGTGGTCAGCATTAATGTAACTTGGCTTTCCAACAATACGTCACATGAGTAAACCACTTAAACAACAACAAATACAAGTGTTAGTTTACATATTATAATGATCAAAACTATGAAAAATATTATAATATATATTATAATCATTACAGTGTAAAAATACTTTATTAGAAGTTAGAGGGTAGAAGTGCTGCATTTAAAACAGTACGAAAAGCTGCAGTTGGCAACTTTTAGAAAATAATTTTTTGTCATATTTGCAGTAACTGCCACTAAATAAATAAAATAAAATAAAATATATCCTGAAAGACGTACAGGAGATAGTCTGTGGGGAAAAAATTCCTATTAGATTTAAACCTGATTTAACCTGTCCAAACTTCAGCCTGATTCTGACCCTAAAATGGAACAAAAATGATACTTCTGCTTATCATTTTAAACACAACACTGAGTGCCGCTGGCTTTTTAATGTTAAAATGTTTTGGTTTCACTTTACAACAGTAAAGTAACATCTCTGACAGCAAATCCACCACAACACAAAAGCTGTTATTTCTCCATGTTACATGCTCTTTAATTTTCTGAGTTTCTTTCCTGTGGGAGGCATTAACAGTAAGATAAAGGCATGTTCTCTGAATCCAACCTTAAATCTGGAGATCCCCCAAGTGTCATTACACTTAATATACCAAAATCCCCTCCAATAATCCTCACATAATGACGCACACCTCTCCTCGCAGCCAGACTATCAGTTACTCACAGTTTAAGGAGGGACTTGGAGAGGCTCTTGAAGGTGTTTTTCGGGAAATCCCTGATCCGGTTGTTGGACAGATTCCTAAACACAGTGAAAGAGCGAGAAAAAGAAAAGGAAATGCTCATTCTACAGAAAAAAGCAAATTGCAGATTCACTTACATTCATAGTTTACTCATTCATTACCAAACATGGCTGTAGGGAAAAGACTGAAGCACATGTATTTCATATTCATAGAAGATTACGCACAGTTCTTGATCTACATGATTTAGCAGGGAAACATCACAATATCAAACATGAACTGAATAGATGTCAGCAGGACAACATTATCAGGACTTCATTATAAGACAACACTTAAGCCCAGTGTTTGTAGACTTCTATGCAAATTCTTGCCAATTTATTTCTTGTTTATTATTTTACATTCATTTTAAATTTATTTTAACAGTGTCATTTCAATCTAAACCCTTTACTCAGTGGTTGATTTATCCTAACTGTTCTGTAAATCACTTACGCATTATACAAACTTTTTTTTTCATTGAATACACTGCTGTGTTATTATCCATCCAACAACATAATAATCAACATAATCAACCATCAGCTTTGTGCTGCCAGTGAGTTTAATAAAAACAGTAAAATATCATTGATATAAACCACAACCCCGACATTATGAGCTCATATTGTAATAACATCATTTAACAGATTTCATTAAGATCGAGTTTCATGCTAAGTGACAATAAACAGCGGCTCTCATAGTTTGATCATTCACATTTGAATAAATAGCTGAAATGTTTTATAATGATGGCTTTCTTAAAAGAATTGTGTAAAGCCGATAAAGATCTGCTGGTGGGTTAGACGTTAATTAAATTGAGTCAGACTGTGAAAATCAATTTTTAAACAGAACCACTGAAGCTTTTAAAGATTTTCAGACAGACATTTTAATTTCTACTGAAACCCAATGACTGATTAGACTCACCGCCTCTTGTTATCATTCAATGTCCGCTTTTCTAAACGGACTTAATTATGTGAAAAGAATGATAAAGATACAGATAAACTGAGTGATACTCACAGTTCAGCCAATTTCCACAGAGACTGGAAGGTGTTTTCGGGAACTTTTCTGATCCTGTTGTGCATCAGTAACCTGAACAGGACAGAGCTGCTGTCAGAGGTGGATCACTGCTGGGATTGGATGCAATCTCATAAGGTGCAGTGTCTGAACACAATGGCTATGTATTCTCACAGTGCTCCTCCCTGACTCAGTGCTGACTCAAACAGCTCAAATTGGAAAAAAACAAGAGTTTCAACTCTGTATATAAAACTTTTTTAACCTTCTCTTGCCCATGCAAATTCATATAATCACACTTAGATGCTACCCACAACCACAGGGAAACACTGAGGCAGATGGTAGATATACAGTATGCCTCGCTCAGGGACATCTTAACAGTGCCGAGCAGTGCTCTTGCACTTTATCTTCTCAAACTGACAAAACTGCCAAGATTCAATATGACAGCCGAACACAGAAACATTAAGCTGGATCGACACATTTTATACTCAGTCTAAGGCACGGTGGTTCTTATCTGACTTTCTGTCTATTCTATTATGACCGCAAATTCTTATCATGTTTGAAACATGATGACAGACATAAACAGAGTAGCTCAGTGCGGCAGGAACACATACAGCATTCATAAAAATGAAAATAGCACTGGACGGTGTAACAAAACCACAAGCAGATCGAAAGCTTTCCTCCAAGACTGAAATGACTATGTTAGCAGGGGGTGCACTTTACCAGTGTGACAAAAGTGTTCTTTATGAATGGTTTTAAAGTACCAATCTGTCATTAACGCTGTAACACAGCCTGGACATAAAAGCTTGAATTTATATTTGGCAGTTTAGGTAAAACCTGGCGAGGGTGAGTGTGTGTATTCTACCTTGTTTTGTTAGACATTAAGCACTGGACGTCTTTGCATGTTCTCAAATGAATGATGCCAAATACTTTAATTTGTTCCACATAAACAGCCTCAGATCTAGTCTGGATTAGAGGTCTTTGCTTAGCAGCTATAGTGCAACAGGCTGGTCCATGCTGATATTCTCTGTTTGCCTTGTAAGGTCAGTGAGTTCTTTTCAATCATGTTAAAACACAATTCAGTAGGAAGACGCCACTGAGACTTAAATTCAAATTATTTTACTTGTTGAAACTGTTTTAATGTTCTGTTCTTGCAAAGCAAACTTTCAAACCTAATTTTTAAAAGTGCTAAATGAATAAATATTATTATATTAATCACTGATCACTGAAGGTTTGCAGGCCTCCTCTGTGTCTGCAGTTACTGGATGTCAACACATTTTGAGGACACGCAGCTTTGTTTCCTTGTTTGACCCATTTCTTAGTAATGTGATCGAACAGGGCACGCTGCTGAGCACTTGTTGTTGATGCTCATTAAAGAAATTAATTTAATTAAAGTAGACAAGTGTGTCTGTCTGTGTGTAATAGAGAGGAACACTAAACTGGAAATAAGAAGAAGAATTTGTAGTTGTAATGGCTTTGTCATGATCATTATTTAGCCCTATCGATAAAAACACAACAAGCTGAATGAACTCTGCGCGATAAAGTAAAGTTGATGGAAAGTAAGAAAAGTCTATCATTCCTTATTTTGTCTTTGTGTGAAAAATGAAACAGAGCAGGAACATTAAAACCAGATTGTATTCATTCACCCCTGGGTTTTTAGGACTCCAGAGTGGCTCATGGTCCCAAAAATGCAATGGTTTTGAAGCTGCACGAGTCAGTGCTGTCTGCTGGTCTGACATGTTCAAATTGTCATCCTATTGCCTAATTAGAATTACATGAAACCTGAATTTGATTCAAAACATAAACTGTTACTAAACTGATACATAAAGTGATACTAACAGATATACTGCCAGATTTCTGAGGACTAATTAAGTTTAACTACTGTGCAAGAAGAGTAAAAAAAGTTGATTACAGCTGAATGTAAACAGACAGAAGCCACATTCCTGCTCACTTGAGGAGATTTTCCCTGTAAAGACAGGACGGCATCACTGATGGCCAAAACACCACTGCAAGTGTGTCATCCCAGCAAACAGAAATGTACATATAGTCTGTAGTTTATCTTTCAGGAAACCTCAACAGTTTCCTATGTGGAAACATGGCTTAGGACTCCTGAAAACTCCTTAAAGTGACTGTGCTCCAACATGTTATACTCACAGAACTTCCAGTTTGCTGCAGGTCTTCAAGATCGAGTAGTTGAGAGTTTCAATCTGGTTTCCCTCAAGATCTCTGAGAGCAGAAAAAAGGGGAGGGGAACATGGCGTGTTCATTTTTACTAAGACAGGATTTTCTCATGTTAAAAAAAGTTTATTCCCAATAAGCATAAAAGCAGGAATACAATATATTGGTGTTAGAAGGAAAAGAGAAAAGGTAACAAGTAACTAAGTGACAAAGTTGCTTTGGATTTTAATAGAATACCTCACTCTCCAAATGGTCCTTTATTACTCACCCTGTGTTACCTTGGATTCAGGATTTTTCTCGCATGCCTCCTCAGTGACCAAAGAATCCACAAACAGAAAGGGGACTGCAACACTCTATCAAAACATCCATTCACAGACTCTCACAAAACGTCTGCATTAAAATCCAATTCTCGTTTATCCAGTCATTATTTCTCAGACACATGCATTTTCACAAAAAATGTGCTATTTAAAACACTTCTCCATAAACAGTGCAGGTGCACTATTCATTTGTGCATGAGACTGTTTTGCGTAAGTATTTTAAATGGTAAGTTTTTGGGAAAATTTTCTGTTTGGCAAGTACTGAGCATACGACTGGATAAATGAGACCTGGATGTTATTGCACAAGTTGTGTGAGAGTTTGTCAACAGATGTTTTGATATAGTTTTGCTGTTGTTAAACTTCTTTGTTGACTGTGGAGGTGTGTGAGAAAAACAGAAAAACAATGTTTTCTTCCTGAATTAAGGGTAACACGAGTGAGTAATTATTATACAAATGATTATTCTGGGGGGTGAAGTGTTCCTTTAAAGAAGCGCAATGGGTATGAGTGCTGTCATTAAACCTACAGATACTTTGAGCTGATCTGTCTTGCTGACCAAAAATAGTTGGTAGAACTGACAAACCACGGTGACACTGGCTGAGGATACATCACCTCCTACGTAGTCAGGAGGACTCATCTGATCAGCTTTATAACCACACTGTCACCTCTCTCTTCTATTTGTTTTAACATATGCACTTGAGCACAAACACACACATCCGTCTGTCTAATAAATGAATCAGTGCACAGATATCTACTGAATCACACACATGCCCTACACACCTGCACACACACAAGTACACTGTCAGAGCAGACTCACAGCCAGTCCAAGGCAGGCATGTGTTGACAGAAGCTCGGGTGTGGAAGCTGCTGCAGCGAGGTGCCCACCATGGATCTGACGAGAGAAGGAAAACGTGTTAGTGTGACACAGAGATTCACACCCACACAGCGGGAGTTCCCATCATTACAGCACAGAAGTGATGCTCTGTTGCAACAGCTTGAATACCTGGAAACAAAACAACATGTTGTGAAAAAGAGAGAAATGACTGATGAGGGTTAAATGACCAAAATAAGAAAGTAATGTCAGTCATGTACAAAAGGCTGATCTCACTGCATGGACATCTTTCACTGATGTCTAATTCTATTTACTTCAAACTCTGATGCTGCAAACATAAATAAATAAATAAATGGATGTCATTCAACCACTGTCCTGCAAAAATAGCACAAAGGAATGCCATGTCTTTTACAGTAAATACAACAGTAACATTTACTAACTTGTGTATCTAAAGCATCCTCGACTCTGGAGGGCCCCAAATAAAAAGGGCAATTGATGCTCTGACGGTTGCACTGATGGTTACACCTAACGTATGTATGACAGTTACAGATAGCAAGCTAAAAGTCCTACCTAATGGTACCCGGGGTCATATGGCAGCTGGTGGAGACTCCAATTATGGGGCTTTTGGGGCAGCGGCGGTGCACTACACTGTATAGTGCCTTCATGGGAAGTTAGGTTTATAGTTGCAAAGTGTGCCCAAAGCAGTGGCTGTCAGGGGCCCCTTTTCCTAATTTTTTGGGTGGGCCCAAACATCTGCCTTGTTTGCCTTGTAGACGTGGACGCTTTTAGTTGTCTCTCTGTCAGTTTTGCTAAATTTGTGCTAAATTGAGGCTCCAAAGTCGTTTTTTCAAGAGCTGGTGGTCATTTTTGTGGCTTTGGATGGCAGTGGCATGTGGCTGCCAGTCACTCATCTGAAGTGAGGAACATGAGGAAACATCGATCAAAGATAGAGAAGAATGAGCACTGGCTAAACTAGCATCCTGCTAGCATTGTACAGTACACTCTGTGCCACATCACATCAGGAACTGTAAAATCCTTTGATTCACCAAAACTTGGCTAAATCCTGGACAGTGCCATTCAACCAGGAGGCTATTCTTCTATATAGCGATTCTACTCGAGCAGAGTACTCATGCGAGAGAAGGAGAGGAGGTGTGTGTTGTACATTGAATAAGGGCTGGGGTGTCAGTGGGATTGTGAGCTGCTGTCCCACTCCTGCTGTGGATCACTGCTGCCGGTGTCTGGGAAAAGTAACCATATGGCTGTATTGTTGAGGTCGGGATGTGTGGAATCATTTCACAACTAGAAACAATGGATTACCAGAGTCACCGCAATATTTTGGCATGATGCACTTTCCGAGCAGTGAGTGTTTTGATCTCTCCAACATCTGTGACTTCAGAGTTATCGGACAATAACCAACCCTTTCAATGCAGTGTTTTTTTTTTGGTGTTCGACTCCAAGTCTTTGATATAGTGTTCTCAAACATGCAATAATAAAAAGATGTTTCAACAATATGTGCTCACATCTGCGTTATCAAACAATAATGGATTCAGCAAATACCAGATTTTCACTGTAATGGATTACCCTGCACCAGGTAATTTATAAGTCACTTTTAAGTCTCTGTAAGAACTGAATGAACAGAAATATTTGCCTGGCAGGAAGAAAATCAGTCTAAAAGCTTTTGCTTTGAAAAATGAGCAGCAATAAACATCTTTTGTTGATGGGGTAAAACCTGAAACCCTCTCATTCAGTCTTTTAACTAAATGAAATGAAATCTTCCTGTGAAGAGTTATAGTGGACCAGTTTTCAGATTTAAAATTAACTATTAAATATTTTTGGTGGCTTCATAACAGACAGATGTGAGGAGAGATGAAGCAGCGACCAGGGACAGGGGACGCCTCAGATGAATGGAGAAACCAAAACACAGACATACGGTCACTTCTGTGTGAGTGTAACTCCCCAGAGGTACACGTGCTCTTTGAAGAGGCAGACAGAGTGAGTGCACATTTATGAAAGAGACTTTATCTTTAAAATGTAAATGTTAAATGGTAATCTATTGAAATGTAAACCTGCTGTGGACAGAAAAGAAAACACTAAGAGACTGAGTCAAGTGGAGCGATGAACTGTGGGCTGACAGGTGTGACGCAACGGACAGTGTCAGGGGAATAGACGTCGACAAAGACTGGAAGAACAATGTCTCGCTCTTATGCAAAGAACAACACAGACGGCTTATCCAAGACAGGTCAGTGAAGCAGTGACAGGATGGAGAGGAGGGATGTAACAACGGAGGTGAGAGATAAAGGAGAATATGAAGTGTGACGTAGTCTGTGAAGATGGAAAAAAAGCACTTTGGTCAAAAACTACTGTTTTTGTAAAGCTGCTCTATAAAGAAATAAAGTTATGAATTGAAACAAATTAAATTGCCAGGAGAGAGATTTGACATCATCAATACTTGACCAGTGCTGCAACACAAAGACTTTACGGAGAATGAAATTAGATGTGAAATTTAACAATGCAAATTATTCACAGAGAACAACTAAGCATACATCTGACAAGCACGTAAGCTCCTTATCTCCTCTGGTGGAAAATTAACTGAAGAAAACAGAGAAAAAATTCCAGCATACGTCACAGTTTGAACCATAACCAAAACATATTATATATATGGGCTTCTGTGAGTTGACCTACAGGATATCTTAAAATTAACAGACATGTATCTTTGTGGTCTGACCAGAGACTGTAAATAAAGATGGACAACATGGCAGCTCCTCAAAAGTGAAGCCAAAACATCTTGATCACCCCCTGGTGGCTGGCTGCAGTACAGGTTACAAACCCTGCCCCTTTCATGTTAGCAGATAGGACATAGGCCAAACTAAAAAAATCCAAGTACACTTCAAATTTTTCCCATTTTAGGTAGCTGTTATCATGATGCTGTATGTTCAAGTGTTCCTCACGAATTGACGTTAGGTCATGGAGTTACACTGTTCTACGTTCTGGGACGCCGTGTCAACTTGTGCCTGTTACATGTATTGTCCTCCTTCAAAATAAACTTCATTTTTCACAGGAATTTTATTGTCTTCATACAGTCTCTTTCAAAAAGACACACTTCGTTGGTACAACACTGCAAATTGACGTTTTTTTCCTCTAGCAACTAACGCACGTGGTGGGGTTAGGGAAAAAAAACAGGATTTGGCTTTATAATCTCACGGGATGCGAACACCGCTATCTGGATAAAGGTTGGTGTTTGTTGGACCAGCCCACCCCACTTGGACTTTTGGTGCCTTAACTTTCGTTCTTGCCCTGCCACATTTCCCCAGCGCCGCCAAGCGCCATTACACTATTATGGCCACTGGTCATGAATCATGCCGACTTTAAAGGACAGTTTTGTTCCTCATTGTCTGACGCTGCAAGTCACTGCCCAAGTGCTGGATTTTGACGACTTCAGAGTGAGAGTGGGTTGTTTTTAGATAAGTTTGGTTTTAACTTGTTATTTGATGCAAAACAAAGCTGGTGTGACATCATGATTGACAACTGCGTGAGCCAATCACTATACTCATTGGTAGAGCCTTTTCCAACTGACATGGACGAGAGGCAGGGTACACGCTGGACAGGTTGCCCCAAATAATCACAGGGCTGACACATAAACACAGAAACCATTTACATTCACTAGCACACCTACAGGCAATTTACAGTAGAGTCACCAATTAATCTAACCTGCATGTCTTTGGACTGTGGGAGGAAGCCGGAGATCATCATCCTACATTTCTCATATTCGAAAACTCACAAAATGTTGGCATCACTTTTACATTTAGATCAGCTAAAGCTAAAATAAAAGATTTAAAGAAAAAAAAACAACAAACAAAACGATGCAACTCACAGGTACATGAGGGACTGGAGCCAGATGAAGGTGTCCTGGGATAAGCTGCTTAGTGGGTTATGATCCAACATCCTGACACAAAAAACATCATTATTAATGTTAAAACAAGGATAAATTAACATTTTGGGAAATATGCTCATTTGATTTCTTATCAAGAATTACACTAGAAGATCAACAGCACTCTCATTTCTAAAAGCTGAATATGAAGCTACACCAGGACGTGATTAGCTTAACTTACCATAGAGACTGGAAACAGGAGAAAATAACCAGCCTGGTTCTATCTGAAGATTAGAAAAATCTTCCCTCAAGCACTTCTAAAAGTCTTGCAAGTGAAATACTGGTACAAGCCTAATATTTGGCATATACTGTATTTGTGAGAAAAGTTTCAATCTAACTCTGCAGGAAAACTAAGTGTACTTCCAAAAAATTTAAGACTTTTCCTATTAGGAATTAATCTGAGCTGTTTGTACTAAAATAAACCAAAGGTGAAGTGGAGCATTGTCTGACTACGACAGCATGCACACATACATCTTCCTTAAACTCTTTACCTTTATAGATGAACACAAAGTCATTTTTTGTTTTATGATACATTACATGTGACTCAAATTTAAATTTAAAGGAAAAAAAATTACACAAGATGCACAGCTGTACAAAATGTATGACTGTTGTGACATTACAGGCCAACAGAAAAGAACAGGCAGAAAACATATAGGCATCTCAAAATTTAGAGACATTATTGTGAGACAAATATGTGACGCCAGTGGACCAACATAGCTATGTAACATTTTGATTAGAGACTCAGTTGGTTATGAGAGCAAATAGTACAACTCTCCAGCTGTCCTGCAACCAAGATGACTCTAAGCACATCAAGGGGATTTGTTATCAGGAAGGACCCTAAACCACAAATCTAATTCTGAAAGGAATTTCCAGATGCTCGTGTGCTGCTTGGGTTAAACTGTCATCTATAGCTCAAGTTTTAATAAAACCAGACAAACTCAAAACGGAGCATGAGCACCCCATACAGACACAACTAAGTGTGTCCTTGAATGCGCTCAACAGCAGCACAGTGTCCTTCCAGGTACATTAATATAAAACCACAGCGGAGTACAAAACACAATGACCTCCCCATGTGTAGGTTCATGTGTGTGTGTGTGTGTGTGTGTGTGTGTGTTACTCACAGCCACTCTAACTGATGGAGATCCCTGAACACACCAGGGCTGAGGGTGAATATCAAGTTGTCACTGAGAAACCTCAAGGGAAGAGTAAGAAGCAGAGTTATAAACAGAATTATTTTCTATTCTATTCCAAAATATTAAATAACATTTCAAGCATTAACAGTGAAAAAATCAGCTTCTCAAATGTCAGGATTTGCTGCTTTTCTGTCACGTTTAGTTTAATTTAGTTTAGTTTATTTGCAGATGCATGTTTATAAAAAGACAGTAAGAATTTAAGAAGTTTGAACATTGTGCACGAGAGGTTAGAAGTCAAAACACTTGACATATGAGATAAGCTCATCAGAGATACATGAGAACGTAAGTAAACTAGAAGAAATATAAAATCCACATAGTGGTTTCAGGAGCAATTATAGGGGAACTTCACCCATTTTCAAAATCCATACATGTCATTCCTAAGGTGTAAGACAGTCCAGCAATATTAGTAAATGAACAACTCTCTTCAAAATCCAAGAGCTAGATGGCTTAAACTCAAATTTGTGATGTCATCATGTATTAAGTCTGGAGCTGCTCCAGAGACAATGAATTGTGAATGTTGTTAGAGAGCACCAAGGGGAATGTTCTGAGTATACGGGCACACCTTCTGTTTCAGAACTGAGGACACTGCAGTACAATAAAGCTCATTTGGGTAAAGAAA
>JAPZEB010044040.1:0-11077 GCA_029783705.1 Chaetodon striatus
CCCCAACTTTAACCACACTGTGCTTATGATTAAAGGTTCATGATACTCATGCCTGTGTTATCAAACCAGGTCGGGTTTTGGTACTGACAGACGTCTTGGATGGCGAGCTAAAGGAAAGAACTGGAAACTGGATCCCCACAACAAGACTCACACATGAGTAGGCCTCAAGCCTGCCCTACAAACAATTCTCTGGTGTGGTAGGACTTTTTTCAAACACCTGAAACTAGCCTATTCATAAACCCACATACATGATTATGCACCTACACCTTAAGTGCAATTGAGTGTGAAATGTTAATTGAACTGTGTGAAGATCTTTGAATATTTGTGGAACTGAATTGAATGGACAATTGCCCTCATTTAGAAAAGCCAAAGGTGCACTGCACATGATTGAATTGTGTGTAGAACTGACTGTTGAAAGTCTGTATTTTTGTATTTGTTTATTTTGTGATCATTTTTTCTTGAACCATTTCAAGTATTTTTTTTTCAAATCAATATAATACTGGTAACTACACTACTGTCTTTTTAACTTGTTTTTAACTTTTTATGCAGTATTTATTGTAAAATTTACTTGTTATACCATGCTTGCTGTGCCTGTATGCTGTGTGGACATGGGTGTTTATTGAAGGTACAAAATGTATTGGAGTGATTTGTTTGGAAAAACAGCTTTTTCTGTAACTAAAAGTTGTGTAAGAGTTAATAGCTAGCGATAAGCTATGATTGCTATGATAGCAATGGATAATGAAAGCTATGCCCAGGGAGAACAATTTAAAAACCTCTCTTATCTCTCCTCAGGATCATTACTTAAGTTTATGACCACAAAACAGACAAAGTGCCCCTACCAAATGCTGACAATGAAAACCGTAAGTCCAGTGTTCCACTTTAATTGATAACATATGCCATGCCCTGTAAAGATTCTTTATGACAATATACACTTTTTTTGTCACGTCAGTTCCAGCAGCATCCACCTCCAGTGGGATAGTGGCCACTCCACCTGGTGGTTATCATCAGCAGGAAGAGACACCAGAGGCACATCGAGCGCCCATTCCAAGCTATGATACTGATGACTGTGAGTTCAATACATTTTACTTCAATTGATAACATGTGACAACATAACAGTGATGAACACTGGTCGGAGGGGCCCCCTGGGAATTTTTGCTTAGGGCCCCAACAGACTCAAAAAAACAAAACAAAAAAAAAACACAAGGTATACATTGTCATGAAGAATCTTTACAGGGCATGGTATATGTTATCATTTAAAGTAACATTTTTTTGATTTATTAAACTCACAGTCATCAGTATCATAGCTTGGAATGGGCGCTCGATGTGCCTCTGGTGTCTCTTCCTGTTCATGGTAACCACCAGGTGGAGTGGCCACTATCCCATTGGAGGTGGATGCTGCTGGAACTGATGTGACAAAAAAATGTGTATATTGTCATAAAGAATCTTTACAGGGCATGGCATATGTTACCAATTAAAGTGGAACACTGGACTTACAGTTTTCATCGTCAGCATTTGGTAGGGACACTTTATCTGTCTGTTTTGTGGTCATAAACTTAAGTAATGATCCTGAGGAGAGATAAGAAGAGATTTTTTAAATTGTTCTCCTTGGGCATAGCTTTCATTATTCATTGCTATCATAGCAATCATAGCTTATCGCTAGCTATTAACTCTTACACAACTTTATTAGTTACAGAAAAAGCTGTTTTTCCAAACAAATCACTCCAATACATTTTGTACCTTCAACAAACACCCATGTCCACACAGCATACAGGCACAGCAAGCATGGTACAACAAGTAACAATAAATACTGCATAAAAAGTTAAAAACAAGTTAAAAATTAAGAAAAACTGTAGCATATAAATAGCAGTTGAGGGGGCTTCAATATTGCTGATATTATAATACTGAATACTCCACTTCAATACTGTAACATTATAAGTTACCTTATTTAGTTTCTGTAAATAGAGTAGTTAATAGAGTGCTGCTGCTTGCTGTCAAGGAGGACAGCAACTAACGTTAGGTTAACCTTGCATTGTTTTTATTTGTTTGTAACTTGCTGGCCATAACCGCGTCCAGTGCCAGAGCACTCAGCGGAGTGCGGGTCCAGCTCACTGCGGCTTATACATTTTTGAGACATTTCGGTAAAAACAGCCTTCGGGCTCCAAGTCTCGGGGGTCCACTAACGGCTTGGGGCCCCAAGCAGTTGCCTGCCTTGCCTGTTCACAAGCTGCACGTTTCCCCTAGAGGAAATTTAAAAAAAAAAAAAAAGGCTGGGGTGTCATTGACATACTGTTGTCCACAGCAGCAGATGGCTCTGTGTTTCTATTAGTGAAAGTAATTAAAATGGTTATGGAAGACAAAAATAAATTCAAATATGGCAGTCTTTCTGTCCAAATGTCATGAGGCATCCCAGACGTGGCGTCAGTTGCTGTCCAATATGACACACTACACTACACACTACAGGGATGGATTATCATGTACAATGCTCATTGTCATTCAAGATATGAGCCGACCCCATACAACACCACATCAGGCTATATTATTATATATATATTAGATACTGTGTAGTCTGAACCTGGCATTACAGCCTGCGCCACTGGGGAGTCATGGTTTTCACCTCAATTTAGGCAATGACATTACTGTATGTGCAATGGAGGGAGTACTTTTTGTCTTTTTTAACTTAAAACACCTACAAATGTCAAAGTGCTGATGGTAAAATTATGAAAAAAATTACACAGTTCTATTGGGCTTGGGTGTACTGCCAAATGTTTGGGGGAAATTTGGTTTAAAACTAGATGAAATTGAAAATGTTGTGCCGACAGCGCAAATTGCAGCAAAGTATTGAATAGCTCTGTGGGATCACGATTTGACTTATCTGAACACCATATGAAACCTTGATCTCTAATATCCAAAGAATGTCCAAAGAATGTCCAAAGAATGTCCAAAGAAGGTCAAAGAATGCGTGTCAGTTTTGGTTGCATTTGAATGAAGTCTTCAATTCAAATTCAGTTTAATTTAATTTAATTTATAGGGCCCAATATCACAAATCACAATTTGCCTCAGAGGGCTTTACAGCATATGACATCCCTCTGTCCCTTGGAACCTACAGCGGATAAGAAAAAACTTCCGCCCAAAAAAAACCCTTTAACAAGGGGGAAAAAAATGGCAGAAACCTCAGGAATAGTAACTGAGGTGGGATCCCTCTTCCAGGACAGGAAAAATGTCGTACAGTACAAATCAACATAATAAATTAACAGTAATCAAAATGACAAAATGATACATAAAGAGAGGGAGGGACAGAGAGAGATTTTGAGACAGTGAGAGACAGAGACAGAGAGAGATGCAGGGCAGACAGTAATGACTAGCTACAATAACATTAATTTTTGTGATAATATAATAATAATAACAACAATAGTAATTGTGGCAGCATATGTTGTAAGTATATATTAATATATGATAGTATATGCATGTGACAATAACAATCAAATGTGAAACAGGATATGATGTTATCATCCAAAGTGCCAAGGACTCTGCATGGCAGGGGCATCCTGCTCCCTGAGCCAAGCTTGCGCCAGGCCGCATTCCTGAATGGGACTAGGTGTTACAATCCTTTGTTACTTTGAGACGTGGGTGGGGATGATGATGTCATCACAGGTATGGGTGGTTGAAGGAGCTATAGTTTCATTGGGGTCATCAGGTGGGCGCCCTCCTCCCTAGGGGTTTCATTGAATAGGCCCACGACACCTCCAGAGGGTTCAACAGCAACAACTGGCCTCCCAGGTGTGATCCCCTCTGCTTTAGCTCCTTCCTCACACCCCTTGATGTTGTTTGCCCTTAGGTGTCAATTCCGGGGCCCAGATGTTATTTTTCCTCCTGATCCAGAGCCATTGACTTGCCCTTTCAGCAGCACTGGACAGGGCTTTGATGGCTTGACGTTGGGTCTGACCTCTGATTCCCATGTCCTTGAGGAGGCTGGTAGCTGACCTGCCCATGCTGCAGCCAACCTCAACAGGGTGAACCGTGGCTTTCCAGCCACGTTGTTCAGTGTCAGCTGCCAGCTTGGCATACCGAAGCCTCTTGCACGCGTAGGCTTCTCCCACGGCATCCCCCCAGGCAGTGGTGTAGCAGTGGTGCAGTGTTTTTTGTAGTGGGTATACTTTCTATACTCGTACTCACCTGTCCCAGAGCAACGTGTCTCAGAACAACAACCATCCTGGAGCAGATCCTCATAAGCACCATCACCACCTTGTTTCTTTTCTAATGCTGCCATCCAGGAACTCTCATCTGTCTCATCATCTGAAACAAGGAGATATAAACATTAAACATTGGGTTCTGTTTATGACCCCCCCCCACATTTGGCTACGAGGATGGCTGGATTTAGCCTTCCCCCACCCGACGTGTTTCTCACGGTGCCCGGGGAGCCCGCAGTGCCATGGACACAGTGGCTGACAGGTTTTAATGCCTACGTGGAGGCACTGGGATTGTCCGGCGACGATCTCTCTGACAAGCGCAAGACCGCTATCCTTGTCCACTGCCTCGGTACCCAGGGCCAGCGTGTTCTGGGAGCGCTCGGATCAGCCACAACTTTCGCGGATACAGTCAAGCTGCTGACGGACCATTTCTCGGGAAAACAACGTGTCCTGATACGGCAGTACAGACTCAGAAAGCGTTATCAAAGACCTGGTGAGTTTATACAGACCTTTGTGGCTGATCTATGCGAGCTGGCACGAGCCTGTGAGTATGGAGCATTGCATTACCAAATGATCAGAGACCATGGCACGTCATGTGAAAAGACACGGGAAAAACTATTAATGGAACCTGATGATTTGACGCTGATCAAAATAGCGTTGCAAGTGTACGGTGCCATAGAATGCTCCACTCTGCTGGCTAGCTCCGCTCAACACACAGCTCTGGCACAACACCTGCAGCGCAATGACGCCACGTCACAGCTTTCCCAGCCCACTGACAGCGACGACAGCCTGCCTGTGCAACAAATGAATAGACAGCGCCCCACTGTGGGCCTCAGACGTAACTGCGGCAACTGTGGATCTAATTCCCACGCAACAAGAGCATTACAGTGCCCTGCCCGTGGACAGGTTTGCAGAAACTGCTCTAAACTGAACCATTTTGCCAAAGTCTGTCGTTCAGCCCCAACCAATGAGGCGCAGCGGCACAGGCTTCCCCAGTCCAGTTCCGGATACACAGAAATTAGTAATATCTGCTCCAAACGACCATCATTCAAAACTTGCACAGTGCAGCTGGGGGAGGTTAGCGTGACACTCATCGTGGATACTGCGGCCGCAGCGTCGCTCCTCAATCTAGCCACACACAGGAAATTCTTTTCCCACATGCCACTGGGACCCCCATCCACAAGCTTGCGGGGGTATGCAAACTCTGCCATTGACATAGTGGGCACCCTTGACCTACCTGTCCGCTATGGTACAACGCACCTTCCCTCCTTCCCTTTTCATGTGGCACAGCGGGGAACCAACCTCCTCGGCCTGGATCTCTTCCTCGAGCTGGGTTTCTCTCTGATGGACAACAGTGGAAGGGCCATACTGCAGGTCTCCCTAACGATGCAGCAACAGTGGCCAGCGCTGTTCGACGGCCTGGGTTGTGTGACAGGATTCACCCATCGACCCCTGGTTGACCCTGCCGTGACGCCAGTTATTCAGCCCCTCAGGCGCCTGCCACTCGCTTTCCGGGAGGGCGTCACTGCTGAACTCACCTCCCTGCTGGAAGAGGGCATCATCGAGCCCATAAATGCAGCACCTTGGATCTCAAACCTGGTGGTCGCACAGAAAAAGTCAGGGGGTCTCCGGCCCTGTGTGGATCTGCGACAGGTCAACAAAGCTGTCATACCAGACAAATATCCTCTTCCTACGGCGGAGGAGCTCACCGTTCTGTTCCATGGGTCAACAGTTTTTTCAAAGTTGGATTTACGCCAGGGCTACCTACAAGTTCCCCTTCACCCAGCCAGCCGGGACCTGACAGCATTTGTGCCGTTTGGTCTTAGCTCTGCCCCCAGCTGCTTCCAAAAGATCATGTCCACGATTCTCGCAGGGGTCCCGGGGACGGCAGTTTACCTGGACGACATTGTGGTGCATGGGCCAGACCAAGCCACCCACGACGCCCGCTTACACAGAGTGTTCGAGGCCCTCACCAAGCATCACCTGACCCTGAACAGCGAGAAATGTCTCTTCTCAGTGCCAGCTGTGGACTTTATCGGATTCTGCCTCTCAGCCGACGGCATCGCACCCCTCTCCTCCAACGTCGAGGCAATACAGCGCATCCCAGAACCGACCTCCACCACACAGGTTGCCTCGTTCCTGGGAATGACCGCGTATTATCTGCGCTTCCTGCCCAACTACTCACAAACGACGGCGCCCCTCCGCCAGCTCCTGAAGAAGGAGGAGCCCTGGGACTGGTCACCACAGTGCAAGGAGTCCTTTTCCAGGCTGAAATCACAACTAACTTCACCTCCTGTCCTCGCCCATTTCAGCCTCTCCAGCCCAACCTTCATCACCTGTGATGCCTCCACTGCTGCAGTCGGGGCTGTCCTGTCGCAGCTTCATGACGGCACGGAGAGGCCGATCGCCTTTGCATCTCGGGCCCTGACACCCACAGAGCAGCGGTACTCCGTGGGTGAACGTGAGGCACTAGCCTGTGTGTGGGCTTGCGAGAGATGGCACATGTATGTCTATGGCCGTCATTTCACCATCAGGACGGACCACCAGGCCCTCACAACAGTGCTCTCAACGTCAGGCTCGGGACACAAGCCTCTCCGACTCCATCGTTGGGCGGAACGCCTCCGCAAGTACCACTATGACCTCGTCTTCACGCCAGGCAGGGAAAACGTGGTGGCAGACCTCCTTTCTCGCTCCATCACAGCCCCAACCCCTTCTGTACCGTCATACGACGAAGAACCGGCTCTCATCCAAGCACTCTATGCACCGTTACAGCCAGTAGTCACACTAGAGGAACTAAACACCGAATCGGAAAGAGACCCGATACTATCCAAGTTGTGCACGTACATCAGAAACGGCTGGCCATCATGCATCCCCGAAGAGCTGAAGCCGTTCGCTCGGGTGAAGGACGAGCTCTCCTGCTGGTCAGACACGTGTGTCTCAAGGGGGTTCTGCACCGTCATCCCAAACACTTTGCGTGCACGTGTCCTGTCAATGGCGCATGAGGGCCACTTGGGAATCGTGAAACTCAAGCAGCGGTGCCGTGAGCTGGTGTGGTGGCCAGCCATCGACCGCGATATAGAGCGTCTGGTCCAGGACTGCTCAGCGTGCCTCCTCAGTGGGAAAACTGGACCCCCGTCAACCCCTCCCCTTCAAACGCTCCCTTGGCCTTCCCGTCCCTGGGAACATGTTCAGCTGGACATCTGTGGGGAAATCCATGGCCGTGGTGTTCCCCACCACCAGCGCTTCCTGGTCGTTATATATGACCTCCACTCCAAGTGGCCGGAGGTTGTGCCAGTGGGGACGGCGACGTCGCATGTCATGATCCGGGTGCTGGATGGCCTCTTTGCCCGCTGGGGCATGCCTCGGGCCATAACGACAGATAATGGCCCTCAGATGACATCTGCGGAGTTCTCGGACTTTCTTGCCAGCAGGGGTGTCAAACACATTCGAACCGCTTTTTACAACCCTCAGGCCAATGGTGGAGTGGAGCGTTTCAATGCAACACTGAAGAACGGAATCCGCGCACACCTGGCCCAAGGCTGTGCATTCGAAGAGGCGCTCAACCAGACCTTGCTGCACTATAGAGCGAGCCAACACTCCACCACACAGGTGTCACCAGCGTCCCTGATGCTCGGACGGGAATTGGACCTACCATTGCACAGGCTCCGAGCACCAAATGGTGACTTCCCCACACCCTCTCTGACCCAGATCCGAGAGGCTGTTGCCGCACGGCAGCAGGAGACGAAGGAAAAAGTTGATAAGAAACGCAGGGCGAGGCCACCGTCCCTTCAGGTCTCTGACTGGGTCAGGGCGCGACGGCCTCAACGGCACAACAAGATGGCCTCATTCTGGTCTCAACCCAGACAGATCAGACGCCTTCTCGGCCCGGCCACATTCCTGCTCGACGACGGATCACGGTGGCACGCTAGTAGGCTGAGGAAAGTTCCAGCACCCCTCTCTGCGCAAGAGGCCACGACCCGAGCCCCGTCATCATTCCCCCGCAACATGGCCACTGACCCTGGCCCACCACCAGCCCCGGTTCCAACCCCCGCCCCTGTCCCCCCCCCCGCAGCGCCATGCCAGGAGGCTGTGGTGCCGGACCCACGGCCTGTGCGGGCCAGAGCTCGGCCCGTTACCTTGCAGGACTATGTCACAAGTTATCACACTTAGTTTCCACTTCCACCTCGGACTCTTGCCTAGTACATTTACTGTTCACGCTATCACATGGCTTTGCCATCTTGATTACACGTTCAGCTTCTTCACATGTTTTGGTTGATTGTTAGTTGGAGTGGGGTGTGCTGTTGGGGTTTTTCAGGGGGGGGAGAAATGTTATGTTCTATAACATGGGTCACACTGTGATACACAGGGTTTGCTGTACGTTGCTAGATAGTAGTTAAGGCACCTTTAAGAGACTGTGATTATTATGGGATGTCATGTTACGTGTGAAGCGCACGCTAAAGAAACAAGGAAGTGTTGTTCTCAGAGACGGAAGGGAAAGTAAAGGCAATGTGTTCTGAAGCAAAAATGTGTGTACGTGTCGGCCTTATTACACACAACAGTATTGTCATGTGTAAAGACTTAATCCTCCACCTTCTCAAACCTCTCTCTCCTCCTCCTCCTCCTCAAGTTTCATACCTTCCTGGATCCTTCATCAGTTTCTGAAAAATCTTGTCAATGTATGCAGCATATGCAGCATTACATTAACTGCACCCTCAGAGTCATGTCATTTTGACGCCTTTGTTGAATGTGAAGAAAAGTTGGTGGGTACGCTCAGGACTAAGTGCTGTCCACTAAGCTTAAACCTGTTTGAGCCACTAGAGCCAGAATCAAAGTCAGCGCCAGAGTACAAGTCAGAGAAAGCTGTTAGATGGAGCGTCCACTGTTGTGCTACAATGAAAGAAGACTGCAGCCTTGGGTGTAACTTGAGTGGGTGCATTCAGCAGACACACCCCCAGGGTCTCAGAGCAGAGAATACTGCCTTTTTTCATGATTTTGAAGGGTTAGGGTTAGTGCTATGGCTGGGTGCTTCACAACACATTTTTCTGCGGTGTGACAAACTAATACTCACATACTGTTTTTTATTTTACCTGGACTTTAAGAAATCATGAAACACATCTTGTTAATGTGTAGCTAACACAGTTTCAGGAGCAGGAACACAACTCTAGTGGGCCACTTCCAGCACTGCTATAACTACACACTTAACAGTGTCCAGCTCTACACCCTGAAATACTTATTGATAGTCCCTTTAAAGAGCAATAACACAGAATCTGTATTTGTAGTCATAATAGACTGAGTCCCCTCTTCAACATAATCTTCATCACCTCAATTGTTACCACTCAAACCTCCTCCTCATATTCTTCATCATTTCAAACCTCCTCCTCATCATCACATTTCATACCTTCCTAGATCCGTTGTCAGTTTCTTGAACATCTTGCTGATGGACATCTGAAGCTGTAACCACAATCTTATTTTAAAAACAGCTTCTTTTTGCCTGGATGTTCAGACATTGTTGACAGAAATGATGATGATGGTGGTGTTGGTGAAAAAATAAAAAAGCGGGGACTACCTTTTCCAGCTCAACCACAGTCAAGTCCATCTCAGGTAAACCTGCACTACAGCGGAAGACACAGGAGGGCTTTCATTAGTTTAGCAGGAAACAATCAAAATCTCCATCAGATTAAACCTCTGATCAAAACAGATCATCCTATTTAGCACAAACTCCTCTGCCCCCTGCTCACAGTCCTCTCCTTCAGGTTAGGCTGCAACACTTCTGCACTATGATCAACTTAAACATTTCTTACCTTTCCAGACGCTCCACTACACAATCCATCAGGAACTCCGGGATATTTTTAGCCTTGGATATCTCAGTGGCATGATGATGAAGATGATGATGATGATGATGATGATGATGATGATGGAGAAGATGTTGATGATGATAATGAGAAATCAAACAGTGTAGATTACCTAACCCTGCTCCAGTTTGTTTCAAGTTCATCTCTAGTGAATCAAAACTACAGCAGAAGACACAGGAGGATTTTTATCAGTTCAACAGACGACAAACAGCTGCACAGCTTTACTGCCTTTACACAAACTCAGACTGAAAATGACACAAGCCAAATCACAAAGGATATTTATAAAAATATCTAAAAAAAAAAAAACAACAACAAAAAAGACAAAGTTAAAGAAAATGCTGCTCCTCTCCCCATGATAACTAGCAGGGCCATGTCCAGCTTTTTATGGGCCCTTTGACAAAATCTTGTTTTCCCCCCTCTATCACTCATAAATAGGCTACAAACCAAATCTGCATCATATATCTGCATTGGTGGAAAAAAGTTTTCGGACACCCCATGCATTTGTGAAATATATAGAATCACTCTCAGGTCTTCAAGTGCAATCTCTTTTGTATAGCCACAGCCAAATTACGAAACAAATCCTAAAAAAGCCATTAAAAACTTAAATTTGATTGGTTCCATTAAAATACATAAGAAATTTTGAGTATTGGGTCATTTTGGTACCAGTGATCCACTAATGATGGTCACGCTTTTTATTAAAAGACACAAGTTTTGTTGCCGTGCTTCGTGTCTATATAAAGCCAGCATTTGAAAGTTCTTCAGAGACAAAAATGGCTCAAACAAGGAACCTAACGCAGGAAAATATGCCTGAAGATACAGATTCTCAGCCAGGAAGGGTACAGCTGCTGCCAGATAGCCAGGAAGTGCAGATGCAGTCCAGCAGTTGGATACACTCTGCAGCAGTGGCGATTTCTTTAAGACTGCAAGGGAAGCTCAGCTTCCCCTAAGATGTCAAAAATTGAATGGTCAAATATGTACGGTTGTGTTAACATTTCATTGACTACAAATGCATTAGAACACGTTCATCTCGAAGACGAG
>JAPZEB010044315.1:0-11067 GCA_029783705.1 Chaetodon striatus
CACATTAATAATCCTCCAGGACTGGAACATGCTCATGTTTAACCCAAACAATGTGTCATGTGACTGCAGTTGGTTCACAGTTGGAACACAAAAAAAGGACTCCCTAATCTGATGGTCCACTTTTTGGTGCACTTTAAGAGGACTGAATTTGGTTTGCTTAAAAAGGACTATATGTGAAAGCACCCCCAATGCCATAAAAAGATCACAACCAACAATGTGTTTGGGTAGGTGAGTCAGAGTGTTGAGACAGACTGTGGTTCTCAGCTCCAAGATGAAGATACAAATCTTTAAAAAAAATGGCACTCTCTCTCACACACACAAACACACATATATATATAGTTTCATATTTGATAAAGTCTCTGTGATTTCCTGAAGCAGCAGGTCACTGTAGGTTTTTGATCAAACAAACAGAAGGATATAATAAAAATGAAAGTCGAGGGTTAAACCTGAAATGACAACTAGAAATTTACAAAGAACATATCAAGAATTAATTGTTTTACTCACCAACAAGAAGCTCAGTGTTGAACATCTGACGTGAATCAAGAAGAGGAAAATCACAGGTGTAGTTTCCACTGTCTGTCAGCTTTGTATTGTTGATGATGATGGAGGCGTTACCATGTTTCAGTTCTTCAGGAAAATGAGAGACTCGACCTTTGAACTCCTCACTCTGACCTGGACGCCCGTTGTTATAATGGATGCCTGCATTATACATGAACACTTCCTTCCGACGATCATCTTTCTGAGCAGCTTTCCTCCAGTCAAAGAGCCCTGCTGAGATGCTCTCCTTGGTGCTGAGGGAACAGGGTAACACAGCATCACCTCCTTCTTCGACGACCACTTTGACGCCACCTGACCCTGAAAGATGAAGCATATTTTAATCATTATGTTTCAACAGATAAAGTCAGGTCAGACAAAAAATCAGAAAAACACACTTGAACACATTTTTTCTTACTGACATGATTGTTGTTGGTCTGGTGAGTTCATGTGCAACGTTCTGGCCCAGCAGGGAGCTCTAATCGCCGCTAGTGCTCTGAAGCTGTTTTGGTGTGTCAGAGACACGAAACTAGACTACAAATATGACAGATTAAAATGACTTGACTAATAAGCATTTACATCTAAAAACTAAGACTTAATCTAAAATAGCCACCAAAAGTAACGCTGGTTGTTTGAAGAAGATTTGTTGATGTTTTTTCCAACAATATAAAAAAAGATATCAGAGCGAGTGTAATAATATTTCATATAAATAGTAAAAAAGCTTTAGAAGCAGCACTTTTTTTGTGGTTGTTCCTGTAAACAAAGGTCGTATTTAAGGTTGTTTCATTTCCATGATTGAATGCGAGTTATTTAAATTGCTTAGAAACAGTTAAGTTACGTGTTATCATAAAAATGTCTCTGATGACCTGTCACAAACATGGGAATGAACATCAATAACAAAATGAACAACGTCAGTAAAAAAAAAAACATTGGCAATGGCCAACTCGTTATTTTACTTATTGCCACTGGCCAAGAATTTCACAACTGGTGCATCCCTAATGATACATAGATAAATATGAATTATAAGTATGAATTTATAATAAATACAGATTTTCAGATCCAGTTTGGAGGTGATCCACTAAATCACAGTGCTCTCTACTCTGCACTCATGATGTACAGGCTGTCATGAGTGCAGAGGGTGAAGGGTGTAAGGCTGAAGCAGCAGAACTTTGCCATATTTCTAAATGGTATATCGAAGTATTTCTGCATGCAGGGGTCCCTGAACAGTCTTGGAATTGTATACATTGGGTATGACTGGAAATTGAGAGTTGACCACCATATAGTATTTACACTATTTCAGTCAGCACACAGTTTAACCAACATATGATCAAAGTAGCCTCACTGCAATACCTTTCAGTGATTTATTCAATCAATGTTTGATTTTACTTTTCTCTAACACTGAAGGGCATTTTTTAACCAGGACACACACGTGACCACCTCTACTTTTTAAAATATAAGGTCTTCACACAGAGTAGATACAAAATACATGTGGAAATATGATTACTGGAGTATGTTCACAGGAATAACTTTTGCATAGTGGTATGTTTAGTGATTTAGTCACACAGCCCGCATGACGACTCCCAAAATACTGATAAACTTCAGATGAACCACAGGGATGTTGAAACATCAGAGGTACATGTGTTTTCCTGATCTGTAATAATAGTATCATACAATACACTTTATCCTCAGATGAAGCTATTCAGCTAACGTTAGCCACCTTGCTGTCATTAACAAGCTCTGGCTTAATTTATCTTTCTTACCGTGTGCAGGGTTTCTTCCAGCCAAACTCAGCAGGCAGAGACAAAGTGAGAGAAGCTCCAGAGCTGTCAGTCCACCACCAGCCATGACGTCAGGATGAGGGCGAAAAGTAGCACTAACAAATATTAGCAGGAACTCGGTGGATGCTAGCTAACGGTATTTAAAGTTAATAACTTAGCAGTCGATAGCTCCTGGACACGTTTACAGCGGAATACAGCCTTTTGTTTAAACACATCAGCATTTAAAACGAATAATTGTAACTTTGGAGCATGAACTCCGGGGAAAAAAAAAATACTACGCACACTGCAACTATCCAAGATCCCACTTAACCCATCCCAAGACTTCCTGTTTCGCTGCCTCTCTTGCCTCTGATTGGCTCTTGCCCTGACAATCAGAGGGAGAGTAGGGCGGGTCATGCCGTCAGCAGTTTAGTAAAACACCGCTGCTTTTCAGTTGTGTTGTCGTGTTGTACTTATCTGTATCATAGTGTCTACACACACACACACACACACACACACACACACACACCACTGTCTGTCATAGATGTGAGTTACTTACTGCTCCCTGAACAGTTTTTAAGGATCAGATTTTGGTCTCTATTAAATGTTTTGAAATAATTAAACACCTTCACTGTTGGTGAAGCCTCGATAGTCTGTGTTTTAAATGTTAAATTCCTTCTTGATGAAACTTTACCAGAACACTTATTTTGCTCTTTGCATAAACTGATTATAGGTCAGTTATTACCTCCACAGAATGAATGTCATGAAAGGACATGTGGTCACTAATTTATAGTCTGTTTTCTGGAGGAGTAACTTAACAAGATATTAAAAGAGCCAGGTCCTCGGTGAGATATGCAATTTATTTCTGATCATGTGAATTCACACAGTATTTTAGGTGTGTTCAAAATTAATATGAAATCTGTTGATCGTGTGTCTCTTAAATGCAGATGGTTATTTGCAGTTTTTGGAAAGACTTTTAATATTTACAGAAAATTCCAACTGTAGATGTCTCAAAGGTTCATTCAAATGAACTTATTATACAGTGCGTGGTCTTAAACCGAGGCTATAAAATGTGATACAAACACTTTACAATAAGAACAGTCAGCAATGAGACTTAGTCATTACATTTTATACAGCACATGAGAAATATTTAGATTTAAATCACTGCTAATGAACATGAAATGATCCTCATGTGGAGTTCAGAGTGTTTCCTGTAAAATAGTGTCTGTCTCACTGTTAATACCTGTGTTTAATAACTAATGATAAACCTGTGGTTAATATAAATATCATCACACAAAGTCCACACAAAAGTCTGAGAAGCATTTCTAAAACAAATTGATGATGTTTTTTATTGAAGGATAGTTGCAAATTATATAAAGTTACAATTGAACAAATACAAATAAAACAAATAAAAACAAAATAGAATTACTGCCTCGCAGCTGTACGCCTCAGTGTCACCTTTCAGTATCTGACCAAATGTCTCCCCTTCTGTTCCTGAGATATGACGCAAAGAAATGGACTGAAAAATGAATTATGCAGAACATTATGATGTCACAGTGAAGATGACCTTTGACCTTTTGGATATAAAATGTCATCTCTTTATTATTTTTATCCTGTCAGACATTTGTCTGACATGATAAAAATAATTACCTTATTAATAATTGAGTTATGGACAAAACACGTCTTGTGAGGTCACAGTGACCTTTGACCTTCAAAATATAATCAATTCATTCTTGTGTCCAAGTGGACGTTTGAGCCAAATTTAAAGAAACTCCCTGAAGGTGTTTTTTAGGTATTGTGTTCACATTTACCGAAATGGCCGAACAGAAGGACAAAGGCAAAACAAAGAAGGTGACCCTTTAATTAAAGCAACATTTACTAACGATGTCTGACAGGCTGCGTACTCAGCGTGATGACGTTTAACCAAAGGATTATTTTCTTCTAATTAGACGTGTCTTTATCTGACATGACAGGGTTTGCAAACTTTAGATTTCCTGTATAAAGACTTTGTGGTCATTAATCTGATCATGGAGGTCCAGTGAAGAGCAGCTGTTACAGATCTGAGATCAGCTCATTATGTCTGAACCACAGACTGTTACAAACATCAAACATGGTGCAGAGACAACAACCTGGTGCTCAATGTGGAGAAAATGAAGGAGATGATCGTCGACTTCAGGAGGTCGCAGCCTGAGCACACACCTCTCTGCATCAGCGGCTCCACAGTGGAGACAGCAGACAACATCAGGTTCCTGTGAGTGCAGATCACTGAGGATCTCTCAGATGCTCCCTCACCACAGTCTACAGAGGTGTGGCAGAGAGCGTCATGACGTATTGCATTTCCACCTGGTATGGCAGCTGCAGTGTGTCCGACATAAAGGCCCTGCAGAGGATAGTGAGGAGAGGGGATCATTGGAGTGTCACTGCCCTCTGTCCAGGACCGTTTTCAGAGCTGATGCAGGAACAGGGCTCTGAGCATCATCAGGGATCCTTCACACCCTCTCCACAGGCTCTTTGAACTGGGGTCACAGGGTCACATCTAGGAGCAGTAGACAGCTTAACAGCTTCCTGCCACAGGCTGTTAGGATGCTACACAGTTAAACTGGACCTTATACACACTGCACAGCACATGGTCACTGAAAATGCCAAATGTCACTTCTTCTGGTCACTGCTGATGTGTGAGTGTCATACTGGACTTTTAGTTCATTATTTGTTGCTGGATAGTTAGAGGTTTTTTAATAGTATTAATATTTATTAATTTAGTGTTGGCACGACCTCGCACAAAGACACTTTCTTTCTTTTTCAGTTGTATGTTTGGTGAGATGAAAATTAAAGCCTGATTTGATTTGATTAATTTGTATATTAAACTGTTCATGAGCTAAAATTGTAGGAGCCAAACATGTTTGTGAAATAATCCAGGGTTTAATCTGTAGTTCACTGTTTTGAACACAGGATGTCACTGTGATGTTCTCATGCTCAGGTGTAAAGGTAGGAGTGCTACTGTTGTCCTCAGGTGTTTGACGCAGAAGGGCAAAGAGTTTTTGAGCGCTGTGGTGCTAAGATGTTTGTCATGCCGTATGCCAAGTGTTCGGTCTCTGTTGGAGCTAAATGGACATTGTTCACACTCGTATGGAAGAAATAAATTGTTTTTGCTGCAGCTGAGAGCAGCAGAAGCAACACAGTGTCAGTAAACCAAACCAAAGTCAGGCGTGTCAACCAGGTCACTCCTGGGTTAAACATCTCAGTGGCTAATGGGCTAGCTTCTACAAAAATCAAAAGCTGGGAATGACTGAAGAGACAGTTAGGCTGGGCAGTATCACAATATTACTGTATGACAGGATATTTACAAGTCCTGAGTGTGTGTCCCAACACAGGTGATATCACTGAGATACTGTGTTGAGGAGATGTATTGTAGTACACTGCACACACCACCAGAGGTCAGTCTCTCAGGCAGCTGTCCTGTCTGTTCATTATTTTGTGGGCCATAAATATTTAAACTCAGCGAGACTGATCTATATTACAGTATAACAATAACATTAATAACAGACTATCAGAAACACAGTGCTGAGGGCCAGACAGTCACAGACATGCAACAATGACTTTTATCACCAGCTCTGCTTTTACATTTCTTTAACACCTCCATCACACACTGTGTCTCAGTGAAATGTGAGGAAGGTATGAGATCATAGATACTGCCCAAGCCTGGAGACGATATCAAAAAATTGAAAGACGAGACATTTAAATGCGTCTATTGACTGAAATTATATACCATCTCAAAAACTCCTCTGATGATGGGATGAGTCTTAAAAACAGCATCCCAAAAGTCATCCCAGATATCAGAAACTCAGGAGTTATAAAACAACTATAACAATGAACGTATATGATTCATCAGAAAACTGTTGGGCAGCCAAAAAACATGTTGTTTGTTTGTATGTTGGTTTGTTTTTTACAAACATTTGAACACAGAAACATCCAAAACAGTCTCAACACACAGTTTGACATTTTTCATGTTTTATTCAGATGTTTGAACAGAAATGATGAAGCTCTGCCTGAAATTACATGATACTGATCAGCTGACATAAACATGTTTTCAAGTGCAGTTTCCATAATGACAGTCCACAACAGTGTACCTAATAAAGTGGACACTGAGTGTATAGTTCAGTGTGTAACTGTAGCTGACAGACTCTGGCTCAGCACCTTCACAAATAAAAAGAAGCAGGACATGTTTGTCCCAATGATCCATATCAAAATAAACAATAAGTCTCATTATATTTGACTTTAGCTACAAAATATTCACATGTCTTTGACAGCGTGACAGCAGGCTTTAGTTCAGTGAAGTCTCATGTTTCTGTTAATGTCCATGTGGAGCTCAGTTAGGACCTTTAACAACTACAAGCAGCAGGATAATATTTGGTAAATGGACTACATTTATATAGCACTTTATATGTTCCTCATTCATCCATTCACTCACTCACTCATTCACACACTGATGTCAGCCAGCTACCATGCAAGCTGCTGTCTGACCATCAGGAGCAATTTGGGCTTCAGAGCTTTGATCAAGGACACTTGGACATGTGGACAGGAGGAGCCGGGGATCGAACCACCGACCCTGTGATTAACGGACCACCTGCTAGCAGGTATTTCAACACTTTCTCTGCAAATTAAAAAGTGACTGTGGAGGAGCCATCTTGTTTCCTTCAGCTGAGGATCATCAATAAGATTTAGTTGTTTCAGTCTCGCTCCATTTTAATTCTGCTGTGTTTTACTTTTATTATTTTATTGTCATCACTTGTTCTTTTCTCCTGCTTTACTGTCTCATTATTTATCACATGTTCATCAGTTTCTATGGAGCTCCATCTTATTCATCCAGGTACTACACTATAATGTCCTCAACAACATTTAGACCTGACTCTGTGCTGCCTGGAATAAAATCAGTCTCAGAAAAATGAGATAAAATAGAAATAAAAGAATAAAATCAACATAGAACAGACTGCACCAGAGCTGAACTCAGTCTCTATAAACACATTAAACATCAGAGTTCAACACAAACTGTTAATTTAATTCTCACTGAACAGAGTGATTCATTAATAATCAGTTCTGTCAGCATTAAAGGAAACTTCCTCTCTTCTGTTGTCACCTTGTTAACTCCAGTCTGTCTCTACAGACCTTTTTACACACAGATCGTTCTATAGAGCCGCTACGACGTCCCTTTATTACACCGTCTTTGATTTTATATACAGAACAAAACAGCAGCAGCATCATGTCGCTCCAGTGTGTGATTTTAGACAGCGTGCTGACATACAGGAAGCAAAAGAGGCGTCATGTTTAACACAACAGTGTTGACCTGTAGTGTGACGTATAACAGACGTGTCAGCGGAGCTTTATAAACACTAACAATGGCAAAACACGTCAATAACAATCATTTACTGTCTCTGTTATATAGTGTCTGATCTCTGTCCCGGGGAAACTGCAGTATGATAACTGTATAGATGAGGTTAGATGTTTGGGAAAAGATCAAATACATTTTGCTTCATGGACTGTTAGTCTTCAGCTTTTTAGCCCTGAGTGTATTTTACAGGCAGCTACGCTCAAAACAAACTCCTTCATACCACGTGTTGTCCGACAGCCTCTGAGAGCACAAGTGTTGTTGTGTTGTTCACAACGTCCACACTCACAGACCCAGTGAAAAGTCAAGTTTCATCCAAATGAGCCTCAAATTTGAACACAAATCACAGAAAATCAGCAAATTCAATCCAAAGTCCTGTGTGTTTCCATGCACTGATGTTCTGGGAATATTTGGAGTCAGCACTCAAGACAGACAGCAGGTGGCGCTGATTCTCCATTAAAACCACCACAGAAGAAGAAGACACAAGATGAGGTCAATAAAAAGAGCTTCAGTCAAACCTCAAACCATGGAAAGATGTTCAGACCACAGGTGAAGTTTGTGGAGGCTGTAGCTGCTCTGACTGACTGACTGAGTCATTGAGGGGTTTTCTCTTCTCGTTGTCTGCAGGAAGGAAAACAACAACAGGTATATTAAAGACAATCCAAACTGCCTTGATCCTACCCTGAGTGTAAATACCAACACAATGATTCATGTCTGAGAAGATAAAACAACTGTCAAGACTCTAAACATGAGATACATAGAAAGAATCTGTTGTGTTGTCTGCTCATCAGCAACATGTTGGTACAGTCAATTATTTTAACTTACCTTTATAACGTTTTAGTGTGAGGCAAAGCTTCACTACAACTGCAGCCAGAATGATGGCAATAACAACAGCAACTACAATACCAACAACTAATCCAGTAGAAGACTCTGAAACAGAAAACAAAAAGTGAACATTACCCCTCAGAGTGTAAGTGTGTATCATCTCCATCAGACTGGACATCACAGTCTCCACAAAGAGAACAGCTGAAGGTGTGGATGCTCCTGAAATGTAAACTCTAAACCTGTTAGCAGATAAAAACAGCAGTGGGATGAATGTCAGCAGGAACAGTGATGTCAGCATTGATCTTATGGACACTTTCCTCCTGCTTGGCTGCACAGCTCAGAGCTTGCTTCTGGTTTTGCTCTCAGTAGTGAGGAGGCTGATGTTGGAGCATGGTCCTCTTTCTGAGACGTGTTGCTCATCAGGAGGAAGAATGTTTCAATCACTGTCCTGCCTCCTCCACTTCAGCCTGTTGACATCTGACTGCTGCTACACGGCTTCTCTACACCCTGAGCTCAGGCTCACAGGTGGATTAACTCTTTGTTTTATCAGAGTTCTTGTTAGAGCTAATAAAGCTTTCTTCAAAGAAAATATGACACATCCAGCTGAACATGCAGCTTAGCTACGTTGATGTTTCACTGAGCAGTAAAAGTCACATTTTCAGGTCCTTTACTTGAGTGTTTCCATTTGATGATACTTTATATGGTGACTAGTTACTTTGATCTCACACACAAAACATCATCAGCTTCATTCAATAAAATAATAAATATAACACTTCTTTAATATTTTGGTCTGATCTTAGATATATTTTGACTCACTGCTGGCTTCTCTGATAAACGTATCACACTGATGAACACACTCCCTAAACTGTTAATTATCAGGCTGCAGCAAAGACAGAGTTTGATACAGAATCCAGACAAACTGATTTGTTCTACATGAGAACATGAAGGACGGAGGATCAAACTCAGTCTGTATAAAATCTGTTCATATGATTATTTCATTAATATGACAAATGAAAAATCGTAATTTAGTGTTATGTTTGGGCATAAAAAAGGAAAATTTCCTGTCTTGTTTGAGAAGATGGTAATCACAGGAAACCAAAAAAGGAGTCTTATTTCTGATTTTACATTTCATAGATTTCTTCATCTCTTCACTGAGCACATATTCAGAGAGTCGTGATCTGTGAAGAAGTGCAGCTTTAGTTTGTTTGTTCTGCAGATGATCGACTTTAAGATGGAAACAGGAATATGTACGAGACTACAGAATTAAATTTAGCATCCAGACACTAAACAGTGCTTATCCTCTTACTGTGGCGCTGAACACAAGGAAACAGGAAACAACGCAGCTGCTGTAAACCTTTTGGATATCGGTGTTTTTCTCTTGAGGTCGGATATGAGAAAATAAAACTCAACCCAAATTTGTTTTTGTATAAACTAGAAGTTGTGTTTAATATTTTCAACCCCTCTATGTAAAGACTTATGATCAAATGTGTGTAAAGGAACACACACTTTCCTTCAGCAACAGTCTCTGATTTGTTGATAGACTTAACCCAGTGCATCATGGGATAGATTTGTGCCCTCATGAGGCTTCAGCTAACGGCTAACAACAACAACAGGATTCTAAATGGCTCTAAAGCCACAGGCGTTGTGCAGTAACGTTGAGGAACATGGTGGTTCTGTATTGATGTGTGTCTGTGTTTGTATACATTTTAAAGACTACTGTATGTTTGTATGTTTATATAGACCTCATGCAGATCATGTGTCAGGGCTATGATGCATCATGTGCAATATGTGGCCTGTGGCCTAGATTTGTGTTTTTATTCATTACTTATTTATTCACCACGTAAGCAGCTACATGTGCCAGCACTGGAGTCCAAATCAAATGTCCCCTAGGGGACAATAAAGTGTATCTTATCTTATCTTAACTCCTTTCAACACAGATAAATGGATAAATAATCACTGAGGACATTCATTGTTGGATCTATTGGTTTTATAAAGTGTCCTGATAAAAACCACTGCTGTTCCAGGCTGGATTACAAAACTTCTTAAAGGGATACGATCACAGCGGAGGCCATTTATAGTCAGTCTCTGGACTGCAGTGTTATGGAGATAAATAGAAATAGTAAATAGAGTCGTTTAATCTTGAATACTCCATCACCAACCTCAGAGGTTAATGTCTGACTGTAAGAGTCATTCGTGTTTCCACTGAATCTGAATGAAATTTCAGTTATTTTTAAATAAACACATTTTTGCAGCACTCCTACTTCCTGCGGTGATGCTGCCACACACTTCTAGTGGGTCATTAGTGACTTCAAGAATATCCAAAACTTCACCCACAAAATAACCAAAAAACAACTTCAGTTAAACTCCCAGTCCCTTTTACTGGCCTGGTGTGGCTACACATTTTGACAAATACAGGCCTGTCTCAATTAGAGGCCTGGTCTGGTTGCCAAGCAGTTCATTTCTCTTATAGAAGTTCTTTAGACGTATAAAACCAGCTTCCTCCCACAGTCCAAAGACATGCAGGTTAATTGGTGACTCTAAATAGTCCGTAGGTGTGAATGTGAGTGT